>SKCR01005422.1:0-25881 GCA_019454045.1 Zanthoxylum bungeanum | reverse complement strand
AGATATAATTATGTTAGTAGCTGAGCTAGGCGTCAGCACAGGCTAAAGAATTAATGGTCTCATCAACAATCCAGATAAATACTTATACTATTCATCTGATTCGTTCGAATCATACATCGTGGCGATATGATGATCGTATAAATCGCATCAGATGTTAATCATGCAAATCCGCTGACGAAAGCCTCTCCTCAGCAGTTTGAGCCAACCGTACATAGTTCGGGTGTTAGACACTCGAGTGACTGGCTATAGGCCAAGTGGGAGATTGTTGGACAATTATGACCCATAGCGTCACTATTTGTACAGATCATGGTGTTGTTGTACAAATTAACTATATGACAAAGGAGATTGCACTCTTATCATTTGTGATTAGATCACCAATATATATAAATGATAGGAGGTCCCTGTGATTTGTTCATGGATTGAGAATGATATGAGACAGTATCAGTCCACGAAGGATAAATCA
Organism: Zanthoxylum bungeanum; assembly: GCA_019454045.1. Lineage (NCBI taxonomy): Eukaryota > Viridiplantae > Streptophyta > Magnoliopsida > Sapindales > Rutaceae > Zanthoxylum > Zanthoxylum bungeanum. The sequence goes on along the minus strand of SKCR01005422.1, from coordinate 25,418 downwards.
TTAAATATCCCTAGTCAGAGTATTATCGAGATTGGACATCGATAAATACGTAAAAGACTAGTATTACACTTGTGCGCGTTGTGAGGGCACAACGACATAGTTCTCATATATTTGGGTATAGGATACTCATGCAAGTGTAATAGGAGGTTGTGTTTTACCGATGGTATGGGAAACAGCTTTGCTCTGGATAGACCCCCTCGGAATTCCATTGGTAGTATGACTATGTGTCTATGGAAGTCCGAAATCAGGGTAGGTGTATTTGGTCTTAACCTGAAACTTGCACCGCTAATACTTGCGAAAATCAATATACTTTGGTTGTGGTCGTTCAGGGCTTTAACCGGTTCTTTGTATGCCTCTGTTGGGTATATTGAGAATCGTAGTGTGTTGGGTGTGATGTCGAGACGAAAGTGTCACTCCAGTCATATGGAGTTGATGATGGCATAGGGATACAGAACTGGTTCTCTAAAAAGTTTTCAACCGTCGGGATAATATGACTTGGTCATGATTATCCGATATTAAAGAGACTAGTTGCTCGTCATCCAATATATGTTTCGTACGGGGCAGACACTGTACCAGCCCCAGGCCTTGAATGTGATCATCCGATACTGGATCGAAATAAGCAATACTACGTATACTACGCCTGATATAGATCCTTATATCCTGTAAGGATATTTCTGGAGAATTGGGTAGGCCCGCTTTGCTAGAAGCCAACCTTGCCTTGTAAATCAGTACAAATGTAGTACTAGGTACTTACGTGTTCAGATAGTCTGACAACCGTATTTACTGCCAATATTCCGGGACTACGTGTTCAGATAGTTGGGAGTAAAATAAAACATGACTGTGGGACACAAAAACTGGGCGACGCATGCTGTCCTAGCCTCGCGGCCTAGTTGGGAGTACGGAGTAGCCCGGGGGGACTAAAATGAATACTTATATGCAGTGGTAAGTGGGAGGAAAATAAAACATGACTGTGGGACACAAAAACTGGGCGACGCATGCTGTCCTAGGCTCGTGGCCTAGTTGGGAGTACGGAGTAGCCCGCGGGGGACTAAACCGGAGAATAATGGAGTCGCCACCCGGTGTGAATCGGGAAAATGATATTTAAGGTCGCACTCACCCCTCGCAAGGGAAGACCTCAAACCGTTGGGTTCGGAATGGTCTCTTACTTATGTCACTTGTAATGAAAGGATTTGTGTAATAATTTAATCAAGCTTAAGTAACACTTATTTCCAAGAGCATCATGCTTCTAAATCCATATGCACAAAAATAAAACTTACACATGAATTTACATATATTTCACATCTAAGATTGCATGCTTGAAAATACATCAAAGTAGCAACGAACATACGACTTCATTGGCATATTGTATTCAAAAAAACACAAGCACACACATTAACCGCACAAGCACACATGTGAGCACTTTTCCAAGTGGTACTTGAAATTGTATCCCAAGTACAGACCGTACTACCATCCATTTGGAATCGGCTATGGAATTTATGTCTGGGTTTCCATCCGATATACCACGAGAAATAATACTCAAATGCTATCATGACATGGATATATGAATTGTAATACGTTAAGCCAAGACGAATGTGAATGATGCAAGGATAAACATGATATGGCGTGGCGCAAAAAAGATAACTAATATGGATACAAACACACATGTGATGAAAATGACTCAACTCAGTGTACTCGCATTCGTGTAGCGTTCGTAAACGCGTTCGAACGGTAAACAAAAGGTTCGCGTTAGTGTAGAGTTTGATAACGCGTTCGAACTGGACCAGACAGAAAACATGCGTTCGTGCGGCGTTTCGGAACACGTTCGAACGGGGTTACAGCAGTGACCTCCAAAATGCAGTAAACAATATGACACATACATGAACGGATGAATTGATGACACCTAATAAATAATAACGGGCTAAAAGCGCGGCAAAGCATCGTGGTAAAGGACTTTAATCTCTCAAAATAGAGGACCTTTAATCGCACTTACTAAGCCCATGTGCAATCAACATAACGCATATATATAAAGTAAAGACAATGATATCGGACTTCGTATACCCGATTGAACACATTTTACGTTCAATCGAATATACATTAATCGGCGCGGCAAAGCATTGTGGTAAAGGATTTTAACCCCTCCAAGTAGGGGACCTTTAATCCGACTTACTAAGCCCATGCGCTCGATCGCATCATGCATACAAGGAATAAAAAAAATAATATCAAACTTAGTATGCCGATTGAACATATCTTGCATTCAACCGAACACACATCAACCGGCGCGGCAAAGCATCGTGGTAAAGGATTTTAACCCCTCCAAATAGAGGACCTTTAATCCGACTTACTAAGCCCATGCGCTCGATTGTATCATACATATAAAAATAAAGACAATCACATCAAACTTAGTATGCCCGATTGAACATATCTTATATCCAACCGAACACGCATCAACCGGTGCGGCAAAGCATCGTGGTAAAGGATTTTAACCCCTTCAAATAGGGGACCTTTAATCCGACTTACTAAACCCATGCGCTCGATTGCATCATGCATACAAATAACATGCGGAATTCAAATGACGAAAAATAAATAAATCAAAGCAATATTAAACAAAATAAAGTGTCGTTTACTCAAGCGGTACGTGGAGTTGTATCCCGAGTACAGATCATACTACCGTCCATTCGGAATCGGCTATGAAATTTATGTCCGGGTTTCCATCCGATATACCGTGAGAGTTGACACATCTTTTATTTTATTCCAAAGCCACAACATACAATATCTCATAATCCATGCATATTTATCTACTCAAGGGCCACAACATGCATTTCAACATAACATTCATTCAAGCAATACTCAATAAATAATACAAATAAAATAGAAAACGAATGTGGAAAATACCCTCAGGTCTAACCTTTTATGTCGACTTTCGAACTCGCGTTTCACTGCCGTCGGAGGGGCTATCACTCCGCAACTTTTCTGGTTCACTGGTTCACCTTTTTTCTCGCTGTTTTCACTGCTCGGGCTGCTGTTTTCCCCCCGTTTTGCTGCTGATCTTCGGCCACTGTGTTTGGTAATTCAGGCTACTGTTTTGGGTGTTTTAGAGGGCTGTTCGGGGGACTGTTTTGAGTAGTTTCGGGGTGCAATTTTGGGCTTATTCGGGGACTGTTTAAGGCTTATTTGGGCGGTATTTTATGGCTTAATTGTTCGGCAGTGGGGATGTTGAACTGGTGGCAGGTTTGTGTCTAGATGCGGTTATATGCTGCTGATTACGTGAGTGTAATGTGAGTGTGTGCTGTTGATTATGTGAGTGTAATGTGAGTATGTGCTGTTTAAGTGATGATTTGCGTGAAGTTGGTAATTTGGACGATGTGGGACATGCTAATTGAAGGGCTATTATTGGGTGTGTGAAGGGTGCGAATTGAAGTGAGTGTAATGAGCAGATTTGTGGTGTGATGCAAGGGGTATGTGGCGTTGAAGGAAGATGATGGCATGTGGAAGGGGTGGTGTCGTTGAAAGAAGATGATGGCGTGAAGGGCTGCTGAAATTTACATGGAGGGTTAAGGACTGGCAGTGGCGTTGAGTGTAGGTTGTGTGTCCTTGGGCTGCTAGTAGTTTAGGGTTTTTGAGTGTGTGTTGATTTTGAGAGGGGCGAGAGAATTAGTGTGTTTAGAGAGATGATTAGGTTTCTTTGTTTTAGTTTACTGTTTGTGCCGTGAATGTGAAGTAGTTGGGAGAGGAGGATGGCTTAGAAAAGTGTTGTTTATATAGAGAATGCCTAGGGCTTCTCCTTGTCTCACAAGGAAGGGATTTGATTTGGTGTCTAAGAAGGAAAGCAATGGATTGAGGGGGGATAAATTTGGTTCAAACTAGGAAGTCAATATCTTTAAATTTGTTATGATTGATTTTAATTAGGCATGATATTTGTTAAGTTTGGAATATGATATATTTGATTTATCTTTATTAGGCATGTAATTTCTTTAATTTGTGTAAGTATTTTTATTATTTTGGTAGGTGATTATTTAGATTTTTTTTTTTATTTAATTTGGTATATGACTTAATTAATTATTTTATTTAATTACATTATCTAATTAATATTTAACTTAATATTTAATTTAATTTGGGTGTGTTTTAAGTGGGCTTGGGCTAGGCTAAGGTGCATGTGGGCTAAATGAGCTCGGGTCATGAGGCTAACAGCAAAACCAGAAATACCGATACCGTTCGAACTCCAATTCGAACGCGACACGAACGCCCGCAATCTGCCTGACGTTCGAACGCGTTTAAGAACGCAGCAAGAACGGAAACAGTGAACACGTGACGACTTTGATAGCATACTCATCCTGAATTTCCCCTTTCGACGTCTGTTTCCCGCTGCTTCCGTGACTTAAAAGGTAGTGCCTCCAACTGAGACTCATCATCGGGTTTCACATGCAAAAATGCAATGCCTACAATGACAAACATATAGCTCAAACTGATTTGATCAGAAGAAACTAAATTGTGGCATTGTTGTCAGGGACACAATTAAACAAGAATCGTATATCCACACTTCGAAGAGTGGGTACTAAGACTGATTTGATTCCAATCAAATAAAGTCTACGAATCTAGTTTATTAGGCAAAGTGCCTATAACACATTTACTTGGTAAAAGTGCAAATGCCACCGATCTGTTAGTCCTAATTCATAGTGAAGCAAGTGGGCCCATGTCTAGCTAGGCTAGAGGTGGATATGAATATTTCGTGACCTTTACGGATGTGGCATCGCGTTATGGTTATGTGTTTCTTTTGAAATAAAAAATCGGAAAATTTTATAGTTTCGACACGAAATAGACAAACAGATCAGCTAAAGTATTAAACCATCACAGTAAGACCATAATGGAAAATACTTAAGTAATAAGTTTCTAAATACTTGAAAGAGTATAGTATTCTTTCAAAGAGGACTCCTCCCAGAACACGTCAATTTGACGGTGTGTCCGAACAGAGAAACCAATTTTGTTGGACATGATAAGGTTAAACATGAGTCGCTCTGAGCTACCATTTCCTTCAACGGATACACATAAACAGTGCAAAACTTATTTAGAATAAGGTTCCATTAAAAATATGTCTGACAGAATTCATATTAGATATGAACATGAAAGAAACTGGGTTTCTCATTCCTGAAAATTTGGGAATGCTAGGCATAGTTTGGATGATACCAAACTAAAACCCAAATTGGATAAGTGCCAATTTTAGGTTATCCTAGGGATACCATAAGTATAGTACTTATACAACTCACAAGAGAACAATTTAATTGTTGCTCACCATGCGGTTTTCCTAAGAGGAATATCGATATGCAGTGGTAAGTGGGAGGATAGTAAAACTCGATAAAAATCGGAGTAATACTATTCAAGGCACCGAATCCTTAATGGAACACAAATAGTTCATCAAGGATGAAACTATGTCATTAATCTTCGAATACACAAGAACCGCGTAAGTCAGAGAGATTCAGAAACAACCTGTAGGTTGGTTTCTGATCTCACCTCATAAAGATGTCAATCTTATTGAGGAATACCAACTGACTACGTATGAGGAAGTGATACAAGGTATCGACTCCCTAATTATAGCAAAGTGCCATGAATCCGAAATGGATTCCATGTATATCAACCAAGTTTGGACACTAGTTGATGTACCGCAAGGCATTGTGCCTAATGGTACTATATAAGTCTTTTAGGAAGACATACATGGAAGGCAACATACCAACGTGTAAAGCTAGGCTTTTAACGGAAAGATATCGTTATCAACATTGTGTCGATTACGATTCAACCTTTTAACTGTTGCAACGGTAAATCCATTTGGATAATGGTTGCCAATGCTGCATGTTTCATTTATGAAATATGACAGCTGAACGGGAAAATCGCTTTCCTGAAAAGGAAACCTTTTGGAGGATGTTTACAACATCCTGTCGGTTTTGTCGTACCAAAACTAGCAAACAAGGTTTGCAAGTTATTCGATCCATGTTTGGATTGAAGCAAGCATTGGGTTCTTGGAATTGTCATTTTGATGTAATCATAATGGTTTATGATTTAATTCAAAACGGAAATGATTCTTGTGTATATAAGGAGGTTAGTGGGAGCGCACTGACAATGGATGTCCTATAAAATAATGATAATATATGTCATTTCTTGGAAATGATATTCCCATAAAACAATCGGTGAAAGCTTGGCTTTCATAAGAAAAATTCTTCGTGGAATTCTTGGGAGAAACAACCTTTATTCTAGAAATAAAGATCTTATGGGAAAGATTTAAAGTTGTTAATACTCTCTGAGAAATCGTATATTGAAAAATGTACGCAACCTGGTGTCTCATATGCTTTGAGCATATGGATTCACAAACAGGCCAATCCAAATGATAGTCACTGGATTGATGTTAAGAACATCCGTTAGTATCTTAGAGATCTAAGGATGTTGTCTTAAACTATGAAGATGGAGAACTTGAAGTGACTGGGATCACTATAGCAAGTTTCCTAACCGATAAAGATGACTATAAGTCGAACAACAGTACTATAAAGTTTGAATAACGGAACAGTGAGCTGGAAATCCTCCAAGCAAGATATTGTTACCGAATAAACAACAAATAGCGGGTTATTGCTGCAGCTGAGGCGGCAATAGAAGCCTTCTGGGTCGATAATAAATCTAATTAGATTAGATATAATTATGTTAGTAGCTGAGCTAGGCGTCAGCACAGGCTAAAGAATTAATGGTCTCATCAACAATCCAGATAAATACTTATACTATTCATCTGATTCGTTCGAATCATACATCGTGGCGATATGATGATCGTATAAATCGCATCAGATGTTAATCATGCAAATCCGCTGACGAAAGCCTCTCCTCAGCAGTTTGAGCCAACCGTACATAGTTCGGGTGTTAGACACTCGAGTGACTGGCTATAGGCCAAGTGGGAGATTGTTGGACAATTATGACCCATAGCGTCACTATTTGTACAGATCATGGTGTTGTTGTACAAATTAACTATATGACAAAGGAGATTGCACTCTTATCATTTGTGATTAGATCACCAATATATAAATGATAGGAGGTCCCTGTGATTTGTTCATGGATTGAGAATGATATGAGACAGTATCAGTCCACGAAGGATAAATCATTAAATATCCCTAGTCAGAGTATTATCGAGATTGGACATCGATAAATACGTAAAAGACTAGTATTACACTTGTGCGCGTTGTGAGGGCACAACGACATAGTTCTCATATATTTGGGTATAAGATACTCATGCAAGTGTAATAGGAGGTTGTGTTTTACCGATGGTATGGGAAACAGCTTCGCTCTGGATAGACCCCCTCAGAATTCCATTGGTAGTATGACTATGTGTCTATGGAAGTCCGAAATCAGGGTAGGTGTATTTGGTCTTAACCTGAAACTTGCACCGCTAATACTTGCGAAAATCAATATACTTTGGTTGTGGTCGTTCAGGGCTTTAACCGGTTCTTTGTATGCCTCTGTTGGGTATATTGAGAATCGTAGTGTGTTGGGTGTGATGTCGAGACGAAAGTGTCACTCCAGTCATATGGAGTTGATGATGGCATAGGGATACAGAACTGGTTCTCTAAAAAGTTTTCAACCGTCGGGATAATATGACTTGGTCATGATTATCCGATATTAAAGAGACTAGTTGCTCGTCATCCAATATATGTTTCGTACGGGGCAGACACTGTACCAGCCCCAGGCCTTGAATGTGATCATCCGATACTGGATCGAAATAAGCAATACTACGTATACTACGCCTGATATAGATCCTTATATTCCTGTAAGGATATTTCTGGAGAATTGGGTAGGCCCGCCCGCTTTGCTAGAAGCCAACCTTGCCTTGTAAATCAGTACAAATGTAGTACTAGGTACTTACGTGTTCAGATAGTCTGACAACCGTATTTACTGCCAATATTCCGGGGATCTCATGGGTCGCTTCCTGAAGATTCACTGATGACGTATGACTCACACTTTTATTAATCTGGGATTAATTAATGATGAGAGAGAAAATTGATCAGGGATTAATTGCGGAGATATTTTATCTGGGATAAAATATCAATTAAAGAGAGAGAGCGATTAATTTAGAATTAATCGATAAATTAATATATTTGATATATTAAACGAAATTGGATTTCGACGCGGAATTAAAATTAGATTTTAATTCGGGCGAACGAGTTAATTTAGAATTAATTCGTTAGCGACGTGAATAGTGATTTCGCTAGGCATAATCATTTAATTATGTCGCAACGGAAAATTCGTTAATTTGGAATTAGCAAACCCGAGCCCGGGATTGTTTGCGAGCGCATTCGCATTTCGAATTCGAGTGCGGCACGTAAGTCAAATCAAGCGTCAAATCGCTAGTCACATCAAGCGTCAAATCACATGTCACTTTGAGTGATGTGACAATTTGATTGATTGATGTGATTGATTGATTGATTGATTGATGTAGTGGTTAATGGCTTTAATGGTTTGACTTTTTTAAAGCCAAAATTGTGTATATGATTTAGAAAATCAATTACAAATTTCATTAACACATTTTCTCTCATCTCTCTCTTCTCCTTCACGCCCTTGGGGCTGCCATTTTTCTCTCCTCTGGTTTGCTCACTACCGTGAGCTATGGGAAGCAAAGTGTTTGATTTTTGTGGCAAAAATCAATAGAGCTAGCACTCCGAGAGAGATGCGAAGGTGATAGGGAAGTCCACCCATGAGCTTGGAATCGTTTGACGAAGCTTGGAGCTCAAAAACTTGATGATTGCCGAGCACACCATGGAGCAAAAACAGAAACTGCCGTGAGCTACAGTGAGCAGAAAAGGAAATTTTTGTTGCCTACCGCATCGCTCAACCGATTGATGTGAGTACTCCGTGACTTTCTCGATTATATTCACACATGTTTGATGCTTTGTATTCGATCCTCGGGGCCGTAGAAACTCCAACAATAACAATTACGAAAAAGTATATCATTTAATTATTCAAATATTTAACATTTAAATATTTAAATAATTAATTAATATAATTATTATTATATATGTATTTTTATTTACATTAAATAACAAAACATATATTAATGGCATGTGTCAAAGTCTCATTTGACAATTAATTAATGTGTATATAATCAAATTATGTATCAAATACAAATACATGATAATTACGATTGACCAAAAATACCCCTATGCATGTGTTTTCGTTTAACCGTTTAAATGATCCGAATTAACTCATTTAATTTGGTGACGTATTATGAATAATTTGTATTATTCATAACACATTGCCCAAGTGCTCACTGAGTACACTTCATATTATGAGACTCTCTAAATTTAGGTTTATCTGTCATGAAATCCAATTTTGTGTTCATAATTCACCCACACATGAATTATGACGACCATAGATAATCTCGCTAAACTATGCAAGTCTAGGTCATTGCATATGTATAATCCCTCCATCACAGGCTATCCATATTATACCTGGGACATAGATAAGAACGTCAAATTTGTATGGTATAATATAGTCGACTTTCAAATTTACGTTCTCTAAATAACATTCGAAACTCGCTTTCGAAGTTAAACCACGACCATGGATTTACTAGATTGTAAACACGTGCAGGATATCTATGCCTTATACACAGGACTGAAGGATTCTATCTTGATACGCACTGGATATCATGAGCATCAGTCTACACCTAACGAACAGGTAGAGGTCTGATCTAAATAGATTGGTGACGTGACTGCCACCAAAGTGTGGAGGATAACTCATATATCCACTATGGTATCTCAAGTCGAAGGATCATCATGCTCGTTCAACTCAAGAAGATTCCTATTGACGTTGGTGTACCATCTATTAGGAAATCTTCAGTGAGTTGTTCAGTGTTTATCAAATAAACACCTACATGTCTATACGAGTCTCCTGAGACTCATGGTTCATTGAGATAAACCATCGGACCAAGTCATGATATACGATATGTACTGGTCTCAGCGGATTTTACTAACTGACCCGTGTAAGTAAATCTTGACCAGGAACTTTATTTAAGGATATACAACTTATAGTGATGTTTCCCAATGTCAATTACAAACTACGTTGTAACTGCGCACCACGTTGTAAATCCTAGGGTCTTTGTCTAATATACACGTATCACTAAATCATATTTAGTTTTAATCTAATCATAATTAGATATCTAATCGCAATTAGATTGAATATGTGTATAAAATACAAGAGGTGTTACCATTAAATAAGTAATATTATGGAAAAGGGAATTGATTATATTTATGAATCGGTCATAAATATGATCCGGATTGGCACTCTGAGAACCAACCCTAACAGTTACTGGAGCATATCCCCAAGAGTATTGAAAACTAATTCGGTAACACTCAATATCAAATGAATAAGATCATATAAGATTCGATTTCTCCCACTGATCAATTCCATCATGATGGAATCATAGAAGAATAATATGAGAAAGAATCATATTCATTAAATAACTTTAGAACTAATTGCCATAAATTCATATGTTCGATCATATCAAACATCCTTGAACAATTCAAATACTCAAAATGAATTTTAAAATATATATAGTTTTCAACACTTCAAATAGAATATCTTTGAACCATTCAAAATATTTTATCTGCGTTTCATCCGAAACATATTGAAAGTTCTCGAACCATTCAAGACTTTCAATATATATTCTTTTAGAAACACGTAACTAAGTCATGACAATTCATTAACCAAGTTACGAAGTAAAGAAAACTATCCAAAGTAATTTCTAATTCATTAAACTACAAACATCCAATGCATTAGTTTAATAAATATGTGGTCCAATGATGATCATTGGTTAAATGAGATTAATCACATTCCCGAATACAATATTCATTAAATGGAAAAGGATATGTAGTGTGATCTCATATCAAACCATCATTTACCATAGGGAATAAACATCTAATGTTTATGTGATAAAATCTCATAAAGCACTATTCTAAATTATTTACTTAACATAATATTTTTCTTAATGTTTATCTCTATATCAATGACACTACTAGTCGTATTAAAATATGTATAAACTGTTTATAAAGAACAAGTAACTATCCAATAGTCGCAAGTTCTGATATCAAATATCAAAAAAATCATTAAATAATATTTTAAATAAGAGATCTGGTATCTAATACCTATAGTTGTCGTGTTGTGAGAATCGATATTCTCTATACACAAATATACACATCTCATTTCTTAAGCTCTATAATTTTCCTTCAATTATTCACAACAATTGCAAATAATTGATTAGCAAACTGTGTCAAACACGTGACTTCTAAAAGTCACTAAAGCCAAGAAATGTCATTATAAGATAAACAAATACCTAATGGAGTTCTTAATGCTAGTCAAGAATCTCGAGACATGACGTAATTCATGTCAATTCTTACCTCACAAGAAACTATTATCTCTAGAAAATTATATCCTAAAACAGATATCTATTTAGATTACCTATCGTGACTTAGAAACTAAGTCACTTACTGTCTTGATTTTCAAGAAAATCGGAACAATAGTTCCCGATGATTTAGACTAATCTAACAATATCCAAGTCTACTCACATTCTAGAACCTATTATAGAAATACGTAACCATAAGTGAAGTCAGAAAATTTCCATAATATTACACACTACTTTAGTTATGGATTTTTTTAACCTAGCAGTGTCTCCCACTACTTTACGTAATACCGTAATCCCCAATGAAAAATAGGAATTCAATAATTAAATTGAATTCTATAGTGAGAAGTGGACCTCATGAATATATTTCGACTCACAATTTTGGCACGATCTCGCCTCCGTATATTCATTAGGTAGACAACTCATTGTCCATCACACTCACTGTGACTCCTGATTTTGGTCATGACTGTTTCTCGTTATGACAGCTTTGGCACGTTCACAATGAGGCGTATCTAAGCTTCACTTGCCAATCATAAACTCAAGCTACCGTTGTGGTCCTGACAACTTTGGCAAGTTCAAGATTTCCACTTTCACTTGAATTTGTCTAGTATCAAATATACATCCGGCATGGATAAAATTCTATCTACTACACCATCACTACTTTGGTATTTTCTCGGATACAGCCATAGAAAGATACCCATAAACCGTATTGACAAGACGGACCATGAAACATGCATCCAATACATGTCACTTTACTGTCTTATTTAAGCGGGGATATTCCTCAAGAAAGCATTACTCAACATCAAATGCAGAATATAATCTAGATCAATTTCTAAACAATTCAAATCTACCTTAGAAAACATAACTTAACTTAACCATTAAATTTATGTTACGTTTCCCGTTAGCGTAGAACTAAAAGTCAAGAAACATCTAAATTACATGCATGTGCAAACATCAAAATTGGATTATATATCATATGTCAAGTATGACAAATGTAATGGATGAAGTATCACCCGGTAACACCATTTTTCACTGTTTTCGCATATTTCAACTCCGAAACAATTTCCGGTAATTGTTCCAACACCCAAAACACATCCAATAAATTTATATCAAATAATTTTCATCACCATAAAAATAGTTTTTCCAGATCGGATCCAGAAGGCAAAAATATCAATATTTCTTGCTTTAATGTAATTTTCTTAACATTAATCCAATTAATCACAAAAGCAATCCAAGCCACCACCAATGAAGCACCCAACAACTGTTGGATAGTTATGACCCATAGCGTCACTGTTTGTAAAAGATATTGTGTTTTTGTACAAAATTAACTATGCTGTAATGAAATTGCCTTTTACCGTTTTGTAATTTATTTACTTTGATATATAAATGGTAAAATTCCTTATGATTAATTCCGGATTGAGATGATATAAGACAGTATCAATCCATAAAGGTTTAATCATTAAATATCCTTAGTCGTAGTATTATCGCGATTGGACATCGATAATGTGGAATAGACTAGTATTGCACTTGTGCGCGTTATGAGGGCATAACGGCATAGTTCTCATATATTTAAGTATTGGATACTTATGCAAGTGCGATAGGAGGTTGTGTTTTACCGATGGTACGGAAAACAGCTTCGCTCTGGATAGACCCCGTGGAATCCCATTGGTAGTATGTATATATGTCTATGGGTGTCCGCTTCAGGGTAGGTGTATTTGGTCTTAACCTGAGACTTGCATCGCTAGTACTTGTGACTATCGGTAAACTTTGGTTTTGGTCGTCCAGGGCTTTAACAGGTTCTGTGTACGCCTCTTCTGGGTTTATTGAGAATCGTAGTGTATTGGATGTGATGTCAAGACGGAAGTATCACTTCAGACATATGGAGATGATGATCACGCAGGGATTCATAACCGGTTCTCTATTGTGTTGCAACCATCGGGATAATATGACAAGGTCATGATTATCCGATTCAAAGAGACTAGTTGCTTGATATCCGATATTCCAGCCCCAGGCCTTGCACGTGACATCCGATACTGGATCGCAATACGCAATACTATGGTATACTATGCCTGATAAAGATCGTATATTCCAGTAAGAATATTTATGGAGAATTGGCTAGGCATAGCGCTTTGCTAGAAGCCAACCTTGTCTCGTAAATCGGTAAAAATGTAGTACTAGGTACGTACGTGTTCGGATAGTTCGACGACCGTATTTACTACCAACATATCCAAGGATCTCTTGGTTCGCTTCCTGAAGATTCACCGATGACATATGATTCGAGCTAAATTAATCTGGGATTGATTGCGGAGAGACTTTATCTTCGATAAAGTACTATTTGAAGAGAGAGAAAGATTGATTTGAATTAATCATTAAAATAATATATTGATATATTATTCGGAATTAGATTTCGACGCGGAATTAAAATTAGATTTTAATTCGGGCAAACGAATTAATTTAGAATTAATTCGTTAGAGACGTGAATAGTAATTTTGCTAGGTATAATTATTTAATTAAATTCGATTTAAATTACGTCGCGATGGAAGTTCGTTAATTCGGAATTAACGAACCCGAGCCCGAGAGTATTTGCGGGCCCACTCGCATTCGGAATCGAGTGGGGCCCACATGTCACATCAACCATCACATCACTAGTCAACTAATTCACTTTAGCTTGATGGGTTTAGGTGAGTTGGTTAAAGTGTGTAAAACACTCCAAGTTAAAGTATGTTGATTGACTTTTACCAACCAAGGTTTGGTATATCAATTATTATTGTTTTTGAAACAAATATAATTTATTTTGTAAATCAAATACATAACATCTTATCTCTCATTCAATGACCGAAACCAGTGAAGAAAATTACTCTCCCCATTTTGCTTCTCCTTGACCGAAATCGAGAGAAGAAAGTGCAGAATTTTTGTGGCAAAAATTCACCTTGAGCTAGCACTTAGGGAAACATATTCAAAAGCTTGGAAAGACAAAACAAAGCTTGGAGCATTGTGGACTGCCTTGGCCGAATCTTGGACTGCTTGGAGAGGAAAAATTTTGTTGTTTGACGCATCCAAAACTGATCGATGTAAGTGTGTTTCCGCCATACTTCTTCGTTATTTATTCATATTTCTTTGTTCATTATGATCTTGGGACTAATCATAGAAACCAACAATGGTATCAGAGAGCCTATAATGAGCATGAAATATATTAAGGTAAAATTTGGGGAAAATCCATGTGAGCATGATTTGATTAAATTGAATGGTTGAGTATGCTTGTATGTTGATGAAATGAGATGTGATTGGATCAATTTCAACAAATTGTGATTGGATCAAAATTTGCCCCACCTTATGGCTTGGCCGAATGTGTATGTAACCCTAGGCTCTTGTAAAATTTTGTTTTGATGATCATTGGATGAGTTGAAACGAATGGAAATATCGATTTGTAATTCGATTGGATTGAAAAACGAAATTGGACTAAATTCATTACCTTGGCCGAGAGCTATATGGTATGTATGGACTTGATTTTTGATTCAAAAATTATTGGACAATAATTGAACAATAAGATACATAATTAATTGGTAAATTTTATTTTGGAAATATTGATTTTGTTGATTAATTGATGTATTACACTTTAATTAACTAAGTTATAAAATTTGGAATTTTTAAAATTTGGTTAATGGGCTTTAAAGTTTAATTGGGCCTTATGGGCTTGATATTGGTTTTATGGAAAATGAGGGTGATTTCTTACTTGGGCTTGGTAATTGGGTTTGACCCATATTGACCGAAGCCCATGCCTTATGAAATCAATTGAAAGCCCATCGGATTTTAATTAAACGAAAATTGGATGTTAGTTGGGCTTTGAGTCCCGATAAGATTAGATTTGGAATCTAAGTCGTTAAAGCGCATTAAAAGTGTAAATATTTAATTTGGAATTAAAAAGTAGAATTAGTATTGAATACGACTTAAATTAGATTTAACGAGTAGTTCGATATAATTCAAGAATTCGTACTTTGAGTACTTATTCTCAAACGAGTTGGACTTGCGCAAAATCAAATCGTTGTTTGAACATTGGATGGTCACATAATTAAAGACTAATTAATTGGATTATATTGGTTGTAATGCATGCTATGAATGAATATATGGATGTGTTGAATGAATAGCGTACATCAGATGGATATTAGATGGGAAAGGGTAATTTTGGAAATTATTGTAAATTTGAAATTTATAAATTGGACCTGCGTGTCCAGCCTTATCTCTCATTATCACTTTGTATTCTCTTCTCACCTAATTCCCCTCAATGTAATGAGGTTTCTATTATTGTATTATGTAATTGGGTAGAAGTAGAATAGTGCTAGCCGGGGAGAGGAAATGGAGTGATTTGTTCTAGGAACAATCTGTTTAAATATCCATCCGCATATCGTTATTAATTTACTTTCGCGCCTTATGATGTTTTAGAAGCATGCTTAAGGGTGTATGATAAGACCTTAACAAAGATAATAAATTGGTTGCCAATTTACGCGAAAAACCCTCAAAATCATATTAAGCATTTTTCCTTCCGTTGAGTGATTCTTACTCAAGATCCAAATTGGCATTGGTTTGTTGGCCAAAGTCAAGACCTTTGTCAATTACAGATGTGTTTGAATCATGAGAGTTTTGTTCCATATCGGTGTCTTGTCCAAGTCGTGATTTGTTGGCCAAAGTCAAGATCACTTCTTGTCCATCAACATTGATTACGAAACTTTCCATGTCAATGGGTCCCGCTTAACTGGAATCATTAAGCTTGTTGTGCCAAAGCCAAGGCTTAGTTGATTCAGAGGAAAAATGTTAGGAAAATATATTGGATATATTGACATATATATTGTATATATGTTTCGGACTTGGATGTCCACCTACCGGATATAGGAATTGGATTAGATCCAATTGATCTTCGAGATCTACCTAGTTAAATATCATACAGCTTGTTGGCCAAAGTCAATGTTGTGTTATTTAACGGTATCCTAGCCCACTAGGAAACTGGGTTTCCCTAGTACTCGACAGAGGGTTAGAGGCTCACCAAAAAATAGTGGGAGGCTAGTATTGAATTTGCAATTTCATTCAATACTTAGCTTTACGCGCTTTCAAATTATTTCATCAAATTATTTTATTAGTTTGACTAATATAATTTTTTTTTTTTGTAACAGTTAGACTGTACCCAAATATCGTTGATTAGATAGTTGGACTATCGTAATCAATATGACAGGAAAGGGAAATGTCTGAGACATTGTCATGGGCGAAAATGTCTTCAAGGGCACGAACTTTACCGATTGGGAAATGAATCTGAGGATTGTCCTTGGAGCCGAGAGGCTGCTATATACTATACAGAGACCTCTTGGGCCTAAGCCCAAACCTGATGAGCTACTTGAGCTGGAGCATTGGAAGACTCACAGCGATGATTGTGAAACTGCTCAGTCAATTATGCTTGCTGCTATGAATTAGCATTTCCATCGACAGAACAGAGACTTGGATCCTTATAACATGTTGGCGAGGTTGCACGATCTTCACCGATCTAACCGAAGGTCGCAGAGATATGAGTTAGTGAAGAAGCTCTTCCGTTCTCGTATGTCAGAAGGCATGTCTGTTGAATCCTATGTGGTACAGATGATTGCTGACATAGATGAGCTGGCTAAGATGGGGATAGTCTTAGAGGCTGAGATTACCATAGATATGATCTTGCAATCTCTCCCTGACACTTGGAAATAGTTCATCATAAGCTATAACCTGATGAACACTGATGATACTCTTGGAGAGTTGTTGTCAATTCTCAAGGAAGCTGAAAAGAATATGCTTAAGGGCAACAAGTGTGAGGCGCACTTTGCTTCGACATCTCAGACACCGAGGGCTGGGCCCAATGCGACTGAAGGTGTGAAGAAGAAGAAGCATAAAAGAAAGGGCAAGGCCAAATTGTCAATGGCTTCTGGGAAGCCTAAGGACAAATCTCAGGATGTTTGCCTCCAGTGTGGCAAGCGGGGTCACTGGAAGCGTGACTGTCGCGAGTACAAGGCGCTCTAGAAGGAGATAAAAGCGGCCAAGGCACCGGCTTCAGGTATGTTTGTTATTGAAATAAACATGACTACTTCTAGTTTTAAAAATTGGATTTTTGATTCTGGTTGTGGTACTCACATATGTACTGATGTGCAGGATCTGCGGATTAGCAGGAGACTAACCTCATGGGAGATTGATCTACGCGTCGGAAATGGGCACCAGTCGCCGTTTTGGCCGTTGGCACTTTTGTTTTAGAACTGCCCTCGGGGCATGTACTTGAACTTAATGACTGTTATTATGTACCTAGTTTGACTAGGAATATTATTTTTGTATCTATGTTAACCCAATGTGGGTATACTTTTGTATTTCAGAACACTGGGTGTTACTTATATAAAAATGATGTAGAAATTTGCACTGCTGTTGCAAATAATGGTCTTTATATTTTGAATATAAATCTATCTCCAACATATAATATAATGAACAAAAAAGGCTCAAAATTAGTAACAAAGATGAAACTTATATGTGGCACTGTCGTCTATGGGACACATAAACAAGACTCGCATATCCACACTTTCGAAGAGTGGGTACTTGGGGATTTGATCCAAATTCATATGACGTCTGCGAATCTTGCTTATTAGGCAAAATGCCTAAATCACCTTTTAGCGGTAAAGGTGAATGCGCCACGAACTGTTACCTCTCATTCAAAGTGACGTATGTGAGCCCCATGTCTAGCCAGGCTAGAGGTGGATACGAATACTTCGTAACCTTTACGGATGATGCATCACGTTATGGTTATGTGTATCTTATGGACACAAGTCGGAAATTTTGAGAAATTCAAAGAGTTTCTACACAAAGTTGAAAAACATACCGGCAAGAGTATAAAGACATTACGGTCGGACCGTGGTGGTGAATATTTGAGCAATGAGTTTCTAGATTACTTGAAAGAATATGGTATTATTTCACAGTGGACTCCTCCTAGAACACCGCAATTAAACGGTGTGTATCCGAACGGAGAAACCAAACTTGTTGGACATGGTTAGGTCTATGATGAGTCACACTGAGCTACCTGTTTCCCTGGGGGACATGCATTAAACAGTGCAATTCTTATTTGAATAAGGTTCCGTCAAAGTCTGTACAACGGACACCATATGAGATATGGACATGAAGAAACCGGTTTCTCATTCCTGAAGATTTGGGGATGTTGGGCATACGTCAAACGTTTGGAAGGTACCAAACTTGAGCCCAAATCGGATAAATGCCTATTTGTAGGATATCCTAGGGAAACCAAAGGATATTACTTCTATCACCCACGAGAGAACAAAGTATTTGCTGCTCTATATGTGGTTTTCCTTGAGAATGAATTCCTAAATGCAGTGGTTAGTGGGAGGAAAGTAGAACTCGATGAAAATTGGAGTGATACTATTCCTGGTATAGAATCCTCAACGGAATAATAATAGTCCATCCGGGATGAGACTGTACCACAATCTTCTATTACACAAGGAAAGCGTAGGTCGGAGAGAGTCAGGAAACAACCTGAGATGTATGGGTTTCTAATCTCACCTCATGTAGATATTAATCTCATTGGGGATAATGAACCGGCTACGTATGAAGAAGCGATACAAGATATCCATTTCGCTTTATGGCAAGATGCCATGAAGTCTGAAATGGATTCCATGTATACCAACCAAGTTTGGACACTGGTTGATGCACCAGAAGGTGTAAAGCCTATTGGATGCAAATGGGTCTTCAAGAAGAAGACCGAAATGGATGGCAACATATAAACGTACAAAGCTAGGCTTGTAGCGAAGGGGTATCATCAACGACATGGTGTCGATTACGACGAAACTTTCTCACCCGTTGCCATGATTAAATCCATTCGGATAATGCTTGCTATTGCTGCATATTTCGATTACGAGATATGGCAGATGGACGTTAAAACCGCTTTCCTTAACGGAAACCTTTTGGAGGATGTTATATGCAACAGCCTGACGGTTTTATCGTGCCTAGACTTGCAAACAAGGTTTGTAAGTTAAATCGGTCCATTTATGGACTGAAGTAAGCATCGCGGTCATGGAACCAACGTTTTGATGAGATCATAAAAGAATATGATTTCATTCAAAATGAAAATGATCCTTGTGTATACAAGAAGGTTAGTGGGATAGCACTGACTTTTATTGTCCTTTATGTTGACGATGTATTGCTTATAGGCAATGACATTCCCATGCTAACGTTGGTGAAAGCTTGGCTTTCATTGAAATTCTCCATGAAAGATCTGGGAGAAGCAGCCTTTATTCTGGGAATAAAAATCTACCGGGATAGATCTAGAAAACTGCTTGTACTCTCCCAGAGCACGTACATTGACAAAGTGTTGAAGAGATTCAACATGGATTCCAAGAGAGGATTGTTGCAGTGTCACATGGCGTCTATCTATCTAAGGACATGTGTCCTAAAACTCAAGATGAGAGAGACAACATGAGTCGGATACCGTTCGCCTCAGTAGTCGGATCGATCATGTATGCCATGATATGTACGCGACCTGATATCTCCTATGTTTTGAGCATGTGTAGTCGTTATCAAGCCGATCCAGGTGAAGGTCATTGGATGGCGGTTAAGAATATCCTAAAGTATCTTAGAAGAACTAAGGATGCTTTCTTAATCTATGGAGATGGAGAACTTGAGGTAATTGGGTATACCGATGCAAGTTTCCAGACCACAACAAGACGACTGCAAGTCACAATCCGAGTACATATTTTGTTTGAATAACGGAGCAGTGAGCTAGAAATCTTCCAAGCAAGAGACTGTTGCCGATTCAAAACAAGAAGCGGAGTACATTGCTGCAGCTGAAGCAGTAAAGGAAGCAGTTTGGATCCGAAAATTCCTAATTGGATTAGGAGTAGTTCCGTTAGCAGCTGAGCCCGTTCCATTGTATTGTGACAATAACGGAGTTATAGCACAGGCTAAGGAACCGCAATCTCATCAACGATCGAAGCATGTTCTTCGACGTTTCCATCTGATTCATGAGATCATACATTGTGGCGATGTGAAGGTCGAGAAGGTCGCATCAGATGACAACATGGCAGATCCGCTGACGAAAGTCATTCCTCAGCAAAAGTTTGAGCGAC
This sequence comes from Zanthoxylum bungeanum, assembly GCA_019454045.1. Taxonomy (NCBI): domain Eukaryota; kingdom Viridiplantae; phylum Streptophyta; class Magnoliopsida; order Sapindales; family Rutaceae; genus Zanthoxylum; species Zanthoxylum bungeanum. Next base: position 4,874 of record SKCR01005422.1, on the reverse strand, counting down.
ATGTACATAGTTCAGGTATTAGATGCTTGAGTGACTGGCTATAGGCCAAGTGGGAGATTGTTGGACAGTTATGACCTATAGTGTCACTGTTTGTAAAAGACATTGTGTTTTTGTACAAAATTAACTATGTTGTAATGAAATTGCCTTTTACCGTTTTGTAATTTATTTACTTTGATATATAAATGGTAAAAGTCCTTATGATTAATTCCGGGTTGAGATGATATGAGACATTATCAATTCATAAAGGTTTAATCATTAAATATCACTAGTCGTAGTATTATCAAGATTGGACATCGATAATGCGGAATAGACTAGTATTGCACTTGTGCGTGTTATGAGGGCATAACGGCATAGTTCTCATATATTTAAGTATTGGATACTTATGCAAGTGCGATAGGAGGTTGTGTTTTACCGATGGTACGGAAAACAGTTTTGCTCTGGATAGACCCCGCGGAATCCCATTGGTAGTATGTATATGTGTCTATGGGAGTCCGTTTCATGGTAGGTGTATTTGGTCTTAACCTGAGACTTGCATCGCTAGTACTTGCGACAATCAGTAAACTTTGGTTTTGGTCGTCCAGGCCTTTAGGAGGTTCTGTGTACGCCTCTTCTGGGTTTATTGAGAATCGTAGTGTATTGGATGTGATGTCAAGATGGAAGTATCACTTCAGACATATGGAGATGATGATCATGCAGGGATTCAGAACTGGTCCTCTATTGTGTTGCAACCATCAGGATAATATGACAATGTCATGATTATCCGATTCGAAGAGACTAGTTGCTTGATATCCGATATGTGCTTCTTACGGGGCAGACACTATTCTAGCCCCAGGCCTTGCACGTGACATCCGATACTGGATCGCAATACTACGGTATACTACGCCTGATAAAGATCGTATATTCCAGTAAGAATATTTCTGGATAATTGGGTAGGCATGGCGTTTTGCTAGAAGCCAACCTTGTCTCGTAAATCGGCAAAAACGTAGTACTAGGTACCTACGTGTTCGGATAGTTCGACGACCGTATTTACTGCCAACATATCCAGGGATCTCTTGGGTCGCTTCCCGAAGATTCACCTTAATTTCAATTGACTCTTCAACATAAGAACACAAACATCATTACTGGAAGCATTATCTACTGTCAATGAAAATATTTTTTTCTCAATACCCCAATGACATAACAATGACAATAATTTCTCAGCCAATGCTATCCCAGTATGTGGAGTTGGCATTTCACAAAAATTCAACACTCTTTTATGTAAATTCCATTCTTTGTCTATGAAATGTGCAGTCAGACACAAATAACCATCTGTAGTAATAGAAGTCCATAGATCAGTAGTTAGACATATTCTACTTGGAGTTTGTTCTAACATGCTTTTAATATTCACTTTTTCCCTATTGTGTATCTTTAGCACATCAGCTTTTGCAGTGTTCCTAGAGATAAATGACACTTCATCACACAAATACTTCATCATTTTCCTAATACCCTCATACTCAACAAACTGAAATGGCAAATCATGCATGATAATAGCAATAGATACTAACTCACGAAAAACATAAGCTTCAAACTTTGGAACACGAGTTAACATACTACCATCACCATGATCTAACATCATCTGTTTGGGATCACGCATCTTCAATTTTGGACAAACTTGTAAATGTCTTTTCATATTACCTGTGCCAGAAGAAGTTACAGTTATGTACTCAATACCGCACTTTCTACATCTCGATCTCGGTTTTTTGTCTGGAAAATGCTCTCCTGGCAAATTATAGAACAAAGACCAAACTTTTGAAGTTAGTTTCCTTGATCGTGCTCCCTTTTCTTTCAAAATTGATTGTGTTTCATTTGTTGTTGGCTAACTTTTTTCCATCTCCTCTTCCATTTCAATTGAATTATCTAAATCATCAATGCTTGGAGAGTCATCAACTGTGTACACCATATCAGTTTCGTTGGCATCCATTTCCCTGTAAATAAAAAGAAGTAAATGCAATAGTAGATCAGCAAATACAACAGCATAAATCTCAAATCAGCAAATATATAGCAAGTACAACAGCCCAAATAAGAAAATACATGGAAGCTGAAGCACATAGCAAAATTAGCAATAAAAATACAACAGCCCAAATCAGCTGCAGAAATAAAATCAGCAAATACAGCAGCATAAATCTCAAATCAGCAAATACAACAGCCCAAATCAGCTGCAGGGAATGGATTAAACAGAAAGACCTACAGAATTTGAAGAATTTGTAAATCACATAATCCGATTAATAGCTGCCAATAATAAACAAAGCTGCAGAAATAAAACATCACAGAGCAAAAAAAAAAGGATTTATTTTCCATTTTCTCCAACAACAATAAACAGAAAGACCTACAGATTGCTAATAGCTGCTAACAATAAACAAGGATTTATTTTCCATTTTCTCCAAAACGAAGAGTGAAATAAAATTAACGAATAGTAGGCCCAAAAAAAAAGAAAAAGTAAAATTAACAGTTAAATTAAAAAACCAAAATTAAGAACCGGCGGCTTGTTGCTTCTTTGAAGCGTATGAGGCAGCTTGTACCCTTGTTCTGGTTGCAGCACGTAGATCTGCTTTCAGTTGGGAAGTGGCTAAGTAGTAAGTATGGTTCAGTTCACAAAGGAACAGAATCAGCTTATAGAGGGAGACCCTACTCTATAAGGCAACCAATGTCAAACTCATGCCTTGCCAGCAACAATAGAAAGCCAGAGTTTTAGAGATTGAGATAGTTTTAGGTTTAGAATTTAGATTGAGAGAGTTTTAGGTTAAAGTTAAAGGAGGCGGCGGCTGCTGGAAGAAGTAATAGAAAACGTAAATGGTTTTGTACAATTAAATTTTTAGGTTAAAATTAAATTACTAAAATATCCCTCGTATAATTAAACCATATTTGAAAAATTTACGGGTAAATTTGTAATAATATTAAACGGGTATTAAACGAATTCGATTCGGATTCGATTCGTTTATGATTCGTTTAATAAACGAATCCTTAACGAATAAACGAATTGATGACCTCAAATTCGGATTCGATTCATTTAATAAACGAATCGAATCGAATTGACCCATTTATTAAACGAATCCATTTTTCCAAACCCGTATTCGCTTTAAAGCGAATCGAATCGAACGAATAAACAAATCCTGACCCAAATTGCCACCCCTATCGAAAATGGGACGAGAGTCGCTGTTTAACCGTAGAAACCTAAGTTTAGGAACTACCCTTTCGGTATGTACTTAAATTAGGAAATTGTTATAATGTACCTAGTTTGACTTGAAACATTATCTCTATATCTAAGTTTAACCCGTTGCGGGTATACCTTTATGTTCTAGAACACTAAGTGTTTTATTTTATAAAGATGATATTGAGATAAGCACATTAGATGTGAATAACAGTATTTATATTTTGAATATAAATGAATCTCAAACGTATAACATGACAAACAAATAGCTCAAACTGATTTAATCAGATGAGACTTATTTGTGGCATTGTTGTATGGGACACATTAACAAGACTCGTATATCCACACTTTCGAAGAGTGGGTACTAGGATGGATTTGATTCTAATCAAATGATGTCTACGAATCTAGTTTATTAGGCAAAGTTCGTAAAACACCTTTTACTTGGTAAAAGTACAAGTGCCTCCGATCTGTTAGCCCTCGTTCATAGTGACATAAGTTGGCCCATATCTAGCAAGGCTAGAGGTTGATATGAATACTTCGAAACCTTTACGGATGTGGCATCGCGTTATGGTTATGTGTTTCTTGTGAAACATAAATCGGAAACTTTTGATAAATTTAAAGAGTTTCGACACGAAGTAGACAGTTGCTAAAGTATGAAACCGTCACGGTTAGACCGTAGTGGAAAATACTTAAGCAATAAGTTTCTCGAATATTTGAAAGAGTATAGTATTCTTTCATAAAGGACTCATCTCAGAACACCTCAATTTGATGGTGTGTCCGAACAAAGAAACCGAACTTTGTTGGATATAGTAAGGTTAATTATGAGTCGCTCTAAGCTACCATTTTCCTTCTAGGGATACGCATTAAACAGTGCAATACTTATTTTGAATAAGGTTCCATAAAAATATGTTAGATAGATTTCATATTAGATATGAACAGGAAAGAAACCGGGTTTTCTCATTCCTGAAGATTTGGGAATGCTAGGAATATGTTTGGATGATACCAAACTAAAACCCAAATCGGATAAGTGTCTAATTTGTAGGTTATCCTAGGGTAACCAAAGTATAGTACTTATACAACTCACAAGAGAACAATTTAATTGTTGCTCTCCATGCGATTTTCTTAAAATGAATACTTATATGCAGTGGTAAGTGGGAGGAAAGTAAAACTCGATAAAAATCGGAGTAATACTATTCCAGGCACCGATTCCTTAACGGAACACAAACAGTTCATCATGGATGAAACTGTACCACAATCTTCGAATACACAAGAACCACGTAAGTCGGAGAGAGTCAGAAAACAACCTGAAAGGTATGGGTTTCTGATCTCACCTCATGTAGATGTCAATCTTATTGAGGAAGACAAACCGACTACGTATGAGGAAGTGATACAAGGTATTGACTCCCTATTATGGCAAAGTGCCATGAATTCTGAAATGGATTCCATGTATATCAACCAAGTTTAGACACTGGTTGATGTACCAGAAGGCATTGTGCCTATTGGTACTAAATGAGTCTTCAAGGAAGACATACATGGATGGCAACATACAAATGTATACAGCTAGGCTTATACAGAAAGGGTATCGTCAATGACATAGTGTTGACTAAGACGAAACTTCTTCACCTGTTGCCATGATTAAATACATTCGGATAATGCTTGCTAATGCTGCATATTTCATTTATGAAAT
>SKCR01005421.1:0-23786 GCA_019454045.1 Zanthoxylum bungeanum | reverse complement strand
TTTCATATATGTTTGCCATTGAGATTCATTATTGGATAAGCCATGATAAAGTCTCGGATTAATTAGGGAGAATGCTTTCTAGATCTCTAAAATATCCATTAAATTCATAATTTACTCATAAGTCTCGCTTTTCTAATAATAATAGTACATAATGTAATAACAATCTTTTATTATTAGAATATCATAGATTTAATAGGTAATTGTGAAAAAAGTAAAAGACCAAATGAGTAATTATAGAAAACAAATTAGGGAACTCTGAATTTTCCTAGTTAACTATTGTTGTAGGCTTGTAGCACATGAAAATATATGCAAATGATAATGGGAAATCTTGGCCTTTACTTTTACTTTGTCATAAACTCATAGGTAAATGGATGAAATGAGTAGGGTATAATATGAGGATACCAATATTTATACATGTCTTGTTCAATCAATAAATACGAAAACTATCCATTTACCGCCCCTAATACACCGGGCCCCCATGTTGGTCTCCGTTTACACGGGAATTTTACCTCTATTTGAATGAGAATACTAATATTCATACTCAACCTGTCCAACCAATTAGTATAGAAAATTATGTTTTAAAACGTCTCTAATATAACGGACTCTCATTCCCACAATGATTTTTACTATCCCTACTCATAGCCCGTCAACATTGAAATGGTTGTGGTATACCTCAATTTTCACAAAACACGAAAATAAAAGTTTGTAAATCTTGCAATTATACATTGACCCATTTCACAGTTGAAGATTGAACCCCCATATGCTAAAGCATATTTATTTGGTAAAAATTTCTTTAATTAACGTGCAGAAATTGAATGTGGCTTACACATATTTACATTATAAACTTATTTGCGGACAGTTGCAACAAAGTGGCTGTAGTTTAGTGGTGAGAATTCCACGTTGTGGCCGTGGAGACCTGGGCTTGAATCGCAGCAGACTCGTATTAGATGGTGTATTAAATTGAGATTTTAAAAGATTATTTATGAATAAATAAGTTCAGTGAATTTTAAAAGACTGTTTAAAAATTTAATGACTTTCAAGATTTTATTATTATTTTTTTAATCATGATTTTTTACTTATTGGATTTTAAAAGATTTATATCATAAGAATTTATAAAATTTGAAATGACCACATATAGATTTTTTTTTTTACTTTTATGATGCTAACCAACCAACTTTTAATTGGATTATGAGCAATGTCTATCTAATTCAATGACATTCTTTTCATGGGTCATTCTTGTCTAAGTCATCTCAACTGAATTGTCAATGCTAAATTTTTCATCATGGTTGGGTGGGAATGCTTCAAACTTTACATCTACATTTTCTTTATGAACGGGCATGAATCAAAGTGTAACTTTTTTAGAACTGAGATTATATGAAATGAAACCAATAGTTATTTATTTATTTAACACAAGTTGTTGTCTTTCTCTCTCTTTCTTTCTTTTTTTTTTTTTTTAAAATTACAATAATAATAATTCAAGCAAATTATAACCTAAATAGCCCGACCAAAGTACCAAAATAGTTTAACCAAATTATAATAACAATAGTTCAACCAAAGTAGAAGCAAAATAGCACAAACAAAAAATAGTTCAACAAAGTCCAACATGATCAAAATACTAATAAATCACCATAACTCATTGGTATCATCCATGGTCCAAGATTCATAGTTCTATTTCTCTTTGCACTTCCCTTTGTTATTTCATTGTTCTGAATCCCCTATTTAAATTATAATATAAAAAAATATATACGAGCCTGCAAAAGAATAATGGTGTTAGTGTAAAATTTTCAAGCTCATGTTAACGCTTCTTACGTAGGTCTGCAACAAAAACCCAACAAAAATCGACACTCATTAATTCAAAATTTAGGGTTCAACAAATTACAATCTTGAAAAGAGAAACTGCACTACAGACTAAAAAAAAATTACTAATAAGCAAGTACATTGTTCACGAAGAGCTAATATGTCTGTTTATCTTCTATTCTCTAACAGCCAAAAAAAACTCACGTCAAAAGTCTAATGGGTTAGAGTAAGATTTTTTATAGGGTTTGATATTTATACTTTCCACTAAAAAGGCTCACACAATAACACATATAAAAAAAATCCTTCAAAATAAGTAAGTTTTTCAATATCATAAGACTTTTTATTACTTGTTTAAAGTCTTGATTGAATACCACTAGATTTGGACTCTCTCTCTTAAAAATCATAATAGTTTTAATGGAATACCACAAGACTTTTTAGATTATTTAAAAATCTTAATTGAATACGACAAGACTTATTTAACCCAAAATAGTTTTTTAAAATCTCAATTAAATACACCCTTATTTTAATAATTGAAGTATTATTTATTTATTTATTTAAAAAGAACACAGATCAATGTATTGTGAAAAAATAAATAATTAAATGTTAAATTGTATATTGACATCTCATTAGTTATAGTTTCTTTTTTATTACTTATTGATTTTTATAAGGTTAAAGTGTTTAGTGATCTGCGAAGGTATGGCTTAAATAATTTAAGAGGGGTGAATTGCGAATTTAAAATCCAAAACTCTACATAATCTAAATTCAACAAATTTAATTCTAGAATCCCAAATTCAATACTTCAATCCTCCTGCACCATCCACAATCAATCTCAATATATGATATTTGACATAATTCCACAATTCATGCAATCAATATAACAACCCAGTCATTCCAGTGTGACTCCGATAATTATTTATGACATGTAAGACATTATATATATAAGTGCATTAGTATTCATGAAATCATTTTTTGAAAACTCGATGAATTATTTGCAGTTCCGGTACGCGATTATTTTTATTATTGATGAGTGATAAATGTATCATTATTTCTCACTCATTTGACCTAATATTTTGTATAAATTCTTGAGTTTTGTGAATATTTTGATATGTTTTGTGGTATTTTGTAGATAAATAAAGTTTCAGGACTCTCTGGAGGTGATTTGGGGCCAAACCAGTGAAAAACGGACAAAAGGGTAATTTGGTAATTTTGCGTGTCGCGACGCCTAACATGCGCCATGAGTTGCTAACGTGCGCCAGGGGACACGTGTCAAAATCTGAAAAGTTTGACTTGCTAACGTACGCCATGCCACGTGTCAACATCACAGTCGATCTGCTTACGTGCGCCGTGCCACGTGTCATAATCCTATAGTGCCGACAATCGCCATCGCCACGTGTCACTCCATGTGTCATCCACATCATCATCCATATTAGCAGTAGACCGAGTCAACTCGCCACATCATCATCAGCCAATCACAGCGTGCCACGTGTCACAATCATACGGTGCCGACAATCACTTTCGCCACGTGTCGCCATATCATCGCCATGTCACCGCCACGTCACTGCCACGTCAGCACAATTATTGAGTCAATTGTCCACATCGCCACGTCATCGGATAAGAATCTGAAGCAGCCAACCATAAGTTGACATGTGGCGCGTCGTGACGCGAAGCTCGTGTCGCGACGCGAGGAGCCTACCGAGGCCTATAAATTCAACTCATTTTTCTGATTTCAGATGTACCTCCCTCTCTGAATTCTCTGATGTAAATAGAGAGTTATATATCTAGTTTTCTTTAAATTTCAGTTTTGTAATTAATTTTAATTACGTTCTGTAATAATAATTTACTTTCTTTACTTTTTCAGTCTTTACTATTCAGCTATGAGGAGTTAACTTTCCACTGCTAGGGTGAAAGGTAAAACTTTTATTTCTGCTATTTAGATTAATCTTCCTAATTATAATATATTCACTATTTAAAATTTGACTTAATGAGGATACCGCTATTTTGGCCGGTTGGTAATCATTTATAAACTGGTTTTAATCTGACTAAGCATGGATACCGCCTGGTTGGTCGGTTGGTAATTTCCGCCTATATGGCTGGTTTATGGACTTAATTTGACTTAATCAGGTTACCGCCTATATGGCTGGTTGGTAATATCACACAAGTTAATATATTATATCAAGGGAGATATCTAAAATAGTAGTGATAAAAGTAGATCCTCTAGCCCTAGCATTTTCTTTTATTGTAATTTTCTTTATTTACTTTTCAGCATTCTATTTTATGTCTTTTACTTTTAAGTTTTTACTAGCCCTAGTTATGTGTCGTAACTAAGTTAGTTATCTAGGGTTGTGATGAATTCTAATATCACCGGTTTATAAGGGGTTATTTTGTAGTTTGGGTAATTTAAAGGTTTACTTATTAAGTCTTCAGCTTAATGCGTCTTGTTAATTGGCCACTAATAAGATTGATCTGATAAATCTAAAATAAACTTGACAAAGGAATTTTAGGTTTCAGCCTTAGACTTAGTAGCCCACGATCTTCCTTGAGGATAGATAACCCTTTAATAGATTTCCTTACAGGATAAACATATACCTGTCGGGCGGGGGTAGCCATAATTGGAACTTAAACTTAATGAATCATATAATTTGGTTGACATAGACATATGGTTCAATTGAGTTATACTGGGTATTTGTGTCTGACCATCGACATAGGCTTTCGCATAATTTCATGTTCCAGGTTAGTAAACTGATTTATTACACAAACATGAAATAACCACTTCATCTTTAAAAGATATTAGAAAGATTCACAACCCTAGATAGTTTCTTAATATTGAATTTTCTTAAATCTACTTTCGAGCAATTTTATTTACTTGTTTTTAAGTTTAAAATCATCACCATCAATCAATCAACCTGTTAGATATTAGTAATCATTTGACCTCATAAAATTAATAGATTAGGTATTAAGTTCTCATGGATCGATACTTTTTATACTACTTGAACGATACGTGCGCTTGCGTTATACGCGTGTGATTACGCCGGTCAAGTTTTTGGTGCCGTTGCCGTGGACTTATTTATCTTTCACTATTAGTTTAGAGGTTAGATACCTTTACTTGTATCTAAAGAAATTTATGAAGTTGGAGCCAATACAGCAATCAACGCCAGTTGGATCAGATATGAAAATTCATGGAGACTCTTACCACTGGATCCACAAGTTCACCATATGGAGGAGCACCAGGACCAAACCAACTTGAAGAGACGGTGAATTATGTAAACAATTTCAACAGACATGGGAACAATCCATATTCCAACACCTACAACCCAGGGTGGAGAAATCATCCCAATTTTTCATGGGGCAACAATTCAGGGCAAAAGAACAATCCACCACCTGGATTCCAACAGTAGAATTTTCCACCACCTGGATTCCAGCAACAGAACAAAAGCCAGGAGTTTGAAAAAGAACCAGAAATGAAAGAATGGATTGCAGAGATGTTCAAAAAGTAACAAGCAGCATATGATGTTATATTTCAAAGCCAATCTGGTTCCATCAAAGCACTGGAGAATCAAATTGGACAACTGGCCAATGCTCAGAGTTATAGACCGCAAGGAAATCTTCCTAGCAATACAAAACCAAATCCAAGGAACCGAGGGAAGGAGCAATGTCAAGCCATTACTTTGAAAAGCGGTACTGAAATCAACAAAGATGTTGGAATCAAGGCAACAATTGAAGAACTTCCAAAAGATGCAATTCCACAGATGGAGGAAAAATAAGCAAAGGAAAAAGAAAAAGATCAGATCAGATCATTCCACCTCCACATTTTCCTCAGCGTCTTCAAAAAAACAAACTAGACAAGCAATTTGCTCGATTTCTGGAGGTGTTCAAAAAGCTGCACATTAACATTCCATTTGCAGAAGCCTTGGAACAAATGCCCAGCTATGTAAAATTCATGAAAGACATTCTTTCACGAAAACGGAGATTGGGAGATTACGAGACAGTAGCATTGACGAAAGAATGCAGCGCCATCATTCAGAGGAAGCTTCCCCCAAAATTGAAAGATCCTGGCAGTTTCACCATTCCTTGCATCATAGGAGAGCATAATTTCGGTAGGGCTTTGTGTTGGACAATTATGACCCATATCATCACTATTTGTACAGAACATGGTGTTGTTGTCAAAATTAACTATGTGACAAAGGAAATTTCTCTTTTATCATTTGTAATTGGATTACCAAGATATATAAATGATAAAAGTCCATATGATTAGTTCCAGATTAATAAGATATGAGACAATATTAATCCATTAAGGTTTAATCATTAAAATATCCATAGTTGAAGTATTATCGAGATTGGGCATTGATAATGCGGAATACACTAGTATTGCACTTGTGCGCGTTGTGGGAGCATAACGACATAGTTCACATATATTTGGGTATTGGATACTCATGCAAGTGTAATAGGAGGTTGTGTTTACCGATGGTACGGAAACAGCTTCGCTCTAGATAGACCCCTCGGAATTCCATTGGTAGTATGACTATGTGTCTATGGAAGTCCGAATCAGTGAAGGTGTATTTGGTCTTAACCTGAGACTTGCATCGCTAATACTTGCGACAATCAATATATTTTGGTTTTGGTTGTCCAGGGCTTTAACAGGTTCTATGTACGCCTCTTCTGGCTATATTGAGAATCGTAGTGTATTGGGTGTGATGTCAAGATGGAAGTATCACTTCAGTCATATGGAGATGATGGTCACGTAGGATAAGGAACCAGTACTCTTGTATGCTGCAGCTATCGCTAATAAGAGAGAGAACGATTAATTTGGAATTAATCGATAAAATAATATATTCGATATATTAACGAAATTAGATTTCGACGCGGAATTAAAATTGGATTTTAATTCGGACAAACGAGTTAATTTAGAATTAATTCGCTAGCGACGTGAATAGTAATTTTGCTAGGCATAATTATTTAATTAAATTTGATTTAATTACGTCGCAACGGAAAATTCGTTAATTCGGAATTAGCGAACCTGAGCCAGGGATGTGTTGCGGGCCCACTCGGATTTTGAATCTAGTGGGGCCCACAACTCACATCACAACTCACATCACCTAGTCACTTTATGTTGATGGGTTTTGGTGGGTTGGTGATAACTTGTCCAACACACCAAATTTGTGTAAGAATTGAATGGCTAATACAAAATATTTGGTATATCATTACTTGATTTTTGAAATCAACACACAACACACTCATCTCTCTTCTTTCCCTCACTCTCGGCATTGTGCCATTTTTTCCTCTCAAAATTCTTGGCTTGGCCGAGACATATACAAGAATAAGGAAATAATTTGTTGCAAACTTTTCCAAGTGCTAGCACACTAAAGAGATCATTCGAAGGTGATAGGGAAACATTTCCCATGAGCTTGGAATCAAAGATCAAAGCTTGGAGCATTAATTCAACATTCAAAGAGAAGCTTGGAGCACAACAAATGGCTTGGCCGAATTCAACAAGGAGCAGAATTTTTGTGTTCAACGCATCCAAAATCCGATCAAAGTGAGTATTTTCCGCATTCTTACTTTGTTGTATTCACATGTTTCATTGCTTAATTGATCTTGGTTTGACCTAGAAAACCCAACAATGGTATCAGAGCGGTTATTAAGCATGAAATTAAAATTTAGGTTTCTTAACTTTAATTTGGGTATTTTTGATTTGAGCATGTTTTTGGCAAATTGTTTGTTTGAGCATGCTTATAATATGTTAACTTTGAGTTGTGCATGATCAATTTGAAGAAAAATTAATTGGATTAATTTTCCCCAAATTTTGAGGCTTGGCCGAGAGTTTGAACCATTTTAGCTCTTGGTGATTTTGAATTTTAGACAATTGGATATGTTTAAAATGCATGGGATATATTAATTTTGATTTAATTAGATTGAAATCAAAATTGATATAAAAATCTTCAAATTGCCGAGAGCCTTAAGAGCATGTTGGGATTGATTTTGCTTCAATTTGTGTTGGACATAAATTGGTTAATTAAAGCATGATTAATTGTGTAAATTGGTATTTTGGAAATGTTGATTTAAATAATTAATTATGGCTATACACTTTAATTGATTAAATTATGATATTTGGGATATTGGAATTTAATTAGTTGGGTTAAATTTGGAATTGGGCTAATAAAGTTGTATTTGGGTTTAATGGGCTTGGTTGGGCAAGTTTGGTTTAGGATAATTGGTTGGATCTAATTGGGCCTAAAACCATTTTCATAAAGTCCAAATATAATATAATGGGCCTTTAAGATTTTAATTTGGGCCTAATGGACCTAAATTGATTTTTGGCAAATGTGATTCCTTATTGGGCTTTGGTTGCCAAAGTCCATGCCTTATAAATTAATTGAAAGCCCATTGGACTTTAATTAAATTGACATTGGATGTTAATTGGGCTTTGAGACCCGTAAAGATTAGATTTAGAATCTAAGTCGCAAAGGCTCATTAATAAAGTGTAATTATTTAATTTGGAATTAAATAAAGAATTAGTATTGAATACAAATTAAATTGGATTTAATATTGTAGTTTGATATAATTCAAGAATTCGTACTTTGAGTACTTATTCTTAAAACGAGTTGGATTCGCGCAAATCAAATCGTTGTTTGAACATTGGATGGTCATTAATCCAAGATTAATTAATTGGATTAGATTGATTGATAACATGCTTTGTGTGAATACATGGATGTGATGTATGAATAATGTATATCAGATGGATATTAGATGGGTGAGGGTAATTTTGGAAATTGTTGTAATAAATTTAGAATTTATTAAATTGGACCTGCGTGTCCAGCCTATTACCTCTTGATTCTTTGTATTTCTCTTCTCACCTATTCCCCTCAATGTAAATGAGGTTTCTTTAGAAGTGTTATGTAATTGGGTAGAAGTAAGATTTGTGCTAGCGGGAGAGATGAAAGAGAGAGATTTGTTCTAGGAACAAAATGTTTTAAATATCCATCCGTATATCATTATTAATTTATTTATCGTGCCTTATTATGCTTTTAGAATGCATGTTTAAGGGTGTATGATGAGACCTAATAAAATATAATTAATTGGTTGCCAATTACGTGAAAAACCCTCAACAAATATTAAGCGTTTTCCTTCCATTGAATGATTCATTCTCAAGATCCAAGATTGGCACTGGTTTGTTGGCCAAAGTCAAGACATTTGTCCATCGCGGATGTGTTTGAATCATGAAGGCTTTGTTTCTTATCGCATGTCTTGTCCAAGTTGTGATTTGTTGGCCAAAGTCAAGATCATTTCTTGTCCATCGACATCGATTACGAAGCTTTCCAAAGTCAATGGGTTCCGCTTAACTAGAATCATTAAGCTTGTTGTGCCAAAACCAAGGCTTAGGCAATATATCAGATATATTGGTATATATTAGATATATGTTTCGGACTTGGATGTCCACCTACTGGATCTAGGAATTGGATGAGATCCAATTGATCTTAGAGATCTACCTAGTTAAATATCATACAGCTTGTTGGCCAAAGTCAAGGTTGTGTGTTATTAACGGGATCCTAGCCCACTAGGAAACTAGGTTTCCCGAGTACTCAACAGAGGGTTAGAGGCTCGCCGAAAAATAGTGGGAGGCAAGTATTAAATTTGAAATTTCGTTTAGATACTTGCTAATACGCGCTCATTTCATTTTTCGTCATTACATAAATATATTAGTTGGACTAATATTTAATTATTGTTTTAAATTAAACAGTTGGACTGTATTCAAACTACTTCAATTTATAATTGATTATATAATTGAATTATAGTAATCAATATATTTTAATTTAACCAATCAAATTATAGTTTATTATATAGTTAGACTATAGTAATCATTATATACAATTGTACCCGAAATCGTTGATTGGATAGTTGGACTATTGAAATCAAGATAACTGAAAGATTAGCGTTTAGAACATAATCCTGGGTGAAAATGTCTTTAAACGGCTTTAATTTTCAGATTGGGAATAAAACCTCAGGATAGTCCTGGGAACTGAGAAGTTATTCTATTTGATAGAACAACCTCTTGGGCCTAAGCCCGGAGTTGAGCAAATAGTAGAACATGATCTTTGGAAGATTCATGTGATGATAACTTTAGTACTCAATCCTTTATACTTACCGCAATGACTCTTTAATTCCGTCGTCAGAATTAAGGATTAGATCATTGTACCATGATGATGAAATTAAAGATCTTCATAGATCTATTCTTATATCTTAGAAGTACAAATTGCAAAAGAAGCTCTTTCGCTCGTGTATGTCAGAGGGTACATCTGTCGAGCACTAGGTGTCGCAGATGATTGCTGACATCGATCAGCTAGGTTAGTTGGGCATTACCTACGTGGCCGAGACTACAAAAGATTTGATCTTATAGTCACTACCCGAAAGCTGGGGTAGGTTCATTGTGAACCAAGAGTAAACTCTTGGAGAGTTGATGGCTATGCTCTAGGAGGCAGAGCCAGAGCTTCTAAAAGGGACAAAGGAAAAATCATCACAATCTTCTTGGAAGACAAAGGACATATCCCAAGATGTCTGCCTAAACTGTAGCAAACGGGGTCATTGAGGTGTGACTGCCGTATGGACAAGGCAGACATGAAGGAAGTGAAGGTGGGGCAAGGCTCCAACTTCAAGTATGTTTGTCATAAACATGTTCGCTACTGGTTTCAAAATTGGATTTTTGATATTAGATGTGGTACATAAATATTGTACTGATGTGCGGAATCTGCTGATGAGCATGATACTGGCTTCAGTTGAGATCTATCTGCGAGTCAGAAATGGGATGAGAGTCGTTGTTTTAACCGTAGAAACCTAAGTTTAGGAACTACCTTTCAGGTATGTACTTAAATTAGGAAACTGTTAAAATGTACCTAGTTTGACTAGAAACATTATCTCTATATCTTAGTTTAACCCGTTGTGGGTATACCTTTATATTCTAGAACACTAAGTGTTTTATTTTATAAAGATCATATTGAGATAAGCACATTAGATGTGAATAACAATATTTATATTTAGAATATAAATGAATCTCATACATATAGCATGACAAACAAATAGGTCAAACTGAATTAATCCATGAGACTTATTTGTGGCATTGTTGTCTAGGACACATTAACAAGACTCGTATATCCACACTTTCGAAGAGTGGGTACTAGGACGGATTTGATTCTAATCAAACGATGTCTACGAATCTAGTTTATTAGGCAAAGTGCCTAAAACACCTTTTACTTGGTAAAAGTACAAGTGCCACCGATCTGTTAGCCCTCGTTCATAGTGACGTAAGTGGGCCCATATCTAGCTAGGCTAGAGGTGGATATGAACACTTCGTAACCTTTACGGATGTGGCATCGCTTTATGGTTATCTGTTTGTTTTGAAACACAAATCGGAAACTTTTGATAAATTCAAAGAGTTTTGACACGAAGTATAAAAACAAACCGGCAATAGTATTAAAACATCACGATTGGACCGTTATGAAAATACTTAAGCAATAAGTTTCTTGACTACTTGAAAGAGTATAATATTCTTTCACAGTGGACTCTTCCTGAACACCTCAATTGAGCGGTGTGTCCAAACGGAGAAACAAATTTTGTTGGACATGATAAGGTTAATTATGAGTCGCTCTGAGCTACCACTTTCCTTCTAGGGATACGCATAAAATAGTGCAAAACTTATTTTGAATAAGGTTCCATGAAAATCTGTTAGACAGACTTCATATTAGATATGAACAGGAAAGAAACCAGGTTTTCTCATTCCTGATGATTTGGGAATGCTAGGCATATGTTTGGATGATACCAAACTAGAACCCAAATTGGATAAGTGCATAATTTGTGGGTTATCCTAGGGTAACCAAAGTATAGTACTTATACAACTCACAAGAGAACAATTTAATTGTTTCTCGCGATGCGGTTTTCCTAAGAGGAATACCTATATGCAGTGGTAAGTGGGAGGAAAGTAAAACTCGATGAAAATTAGAGTAATACTGTTCCAGACACCGATTCCTTAATGAAACACAAACAGTTCATCAGGGATGAAACTGTACAATATCTTCAAATACACAAGAACCGCGTAAGTCGGAGAGAGTCAGAAAACAACCTGGGAGGTATGGATTTCTGATCTCACCTCATAAAGATGTCAATCTTATTAGGAATACGAACCGGCTACGTATGAGGAAGTGATACAAGGTATTGACTCCCTATTATGGAAAAGTGCCATGAAGTCCGAAATGGATTCCATGTATACACCAAGTTTGGATATTGGTTGTTGTACCGGAAGGCATTGTGCCTATTGGTACAATATGAGTCTTCAAGGAAGACAAACATGGCTGGAAACATACAAACGTACAAAGCTAGGCTTGTAGCAAAAAGGTATCGTTATCAACATTGTGTCGATTACGAAGAAACCTTTTACCCGTTCCATAATTAAATCCATTTGGATAATGCTTGCTAATGCTGCATGTTTCATTTATGAAATATGGCAGCTGAACGTCAAAATTGTTTTCCTTAAACGGAAACCTTTTGGAGGATGTTTATAACATCCTGACGGTTTTGTCGTACCAAAACATGCAAACAAGGTTTGCAAGTTAAATCGATCCATTTATGGATTGAAGCAAGCATTGAGTTCTTGGAACTAACGTTTTGATAAATCATAATGGTATATGATTTAATTCAAAATGAAGATAATTCTTGTGTATATAAGTAGGTTAGTGGGAGTGCACTGACAATGATTGTCCTATATAATGATGATATATCATTTCTTAGAAATGACGTTCCCATAATACAATCGGTGAAAGCTTGGCTTTCATGAAAAATTCTCCGTAGATTACTTGGGAGAGACAACCTTTATTCTAGGAATAAGGATCTACTGGGATAGATTTAAAATTTGTAGGCACTCTCCGACAACTCGTACATTGAAATAAATGTAAGCGACCTGGTGTCTCATATGCTTTGAGCATATGGAGTCATAATCAGGCCAATCCAAGTGATATTCACTAGATTGATGCTAAGAACATCCTTACGTATCTTAGATGATCTAAGGATGCTTTCTTACTCTATGGAGAAGGAAAACTTGAAGTGACTGGGTTCACCATTGCAAGTTTCCAAACCGACAAAAACGACTATAAGTCGTAATAAGGGTACTATATAGTTTGAATAACGGAACAGTGAGCTGGAAATCTTCCAAGCAAGATACTGTTGCCGAATAAACAACAAAAGCAGAATATTTCTGCAGCTAAGGCAGTTATAGAAGCGATTTGGATCTGTAATATTCCTAATTAGATTAGGAGTAGTTCTGTTAGCAGCTGAACTAGGCTACAACACAGGCTAAAGAATTAATGGTCTCATCAACGATCCAAGTATATACTTCAACTATTTCATCTGATTCGTCGAATCATACATCGTGGCAATGTAATGATCGAATAAATCGCATCAGATGATAACAATGCAAATCCGCTGACGAAAGCTGTTTCTCAGTAGAAATTTGAGCGACTCGTACATAGTTCAAGTGTAGGACACTTGAGTGATTGGCTATAGGCCAAGTGGGAGATTGTTGGACAATTATGACCCATAACATCACTATTTGGACAGAACATGGTGTTGTTGTACAAATTAACTATATGACAAAGGAAATTGCTCTTTTATCATTTGTAATTGGATTACAAAGATATATAAATGATAAAAGTCCATATGATTAGTTCCAGATTAATAAGATATGAGACAGTATTAATCCATTAAGGTTTAATTATTAAAATATCCCTAGTCGAAGTATTATCGAGATTGGACATCGATAATGCGGAATAGACTAGTATTGCACTTGTGCGCGTTGTGGGAGCATAACAACATAGTTCTCATATATTTGGGTATTGGATACTCATGCAAGTGTAATAGGAGGTTGTGTTTACCGATGGTACGGAAACAGCTTCGCTCTGGATAGACCCATCGGAATTCCATTGGTAGTATGACTATGTGTCTATGGAAGTCTGAATCAGGGTAGGTATATTTGGTCTTAACCTGAGACTTGCATCGCTAATACTTGCGACAATCAATATACTTTGGTTTTGGTCGTCCAGGGCTTTAACAGGTTCTGTGTACACCTCTTCTAGGTATATTGAGAATCGTAGTGTATTGGGTGTGATGTCAAGATGGAAGTATCACTTCAGTCATATGGAGATGATGGTCACGTAGGATAAGGAACTGGTACTCTTGTATGCTGCAGCTATCGGGATAATATGACTATGTCATGTTTATCCGATTATAGAGATTAGTTACCAGAGATCCGATATATGCTTCGTACGGGGCAGACACAATTCCAGTCCCATGCCTTGCATGTGACATCCGATACTGGATCGTAATACGCAATACTATGTATACTACTACTGATACAGATTACATATTCCTTTAAAAATATTTCTGGAGAATTGGGTAGGCACGGTGCTTTGCTAGAAGCCAACCATGTCTCGTAAATCGGTAAAAATGTAGTACTAGGTACGTACGTGTTCGGATAGTCTGACAACCGGATTACTGACAACATATCAATGGATCTCATGGGTTGCTTCGCGAAGATTCACCGATGATGTATGACTCGAACATAATTAATCGAGGATTAATTATAAGAGAGAGAAAATTAATCTTGGATTAATTACGGAGAAATTTTATCTGGGATAAAATATTATTTGAAGAGAGAGAACAATTACTTTGGAATTAATCGATAAAATAATATATTCGATATATTAAACAAAATTAGATTTCGACGCGGAATAAAATTGGATTTTAATTCGGGCAAACGAGTTAATTTAGAATTAATTCGCTAGCAACGTGAATAGTAATTTTGCTAGGCATAATTATTTAATTAAATTTGAGTTAATTACGTCGCAATGGAAAATTCGTTAATTCGAAATTAGCGAACCCGAGCCCGGGATGTGTTACGGGCCCACTCGGATTTTGAATCTAGTGGGGCCCACAAGTCACATCACACTCACATCACCTAGTCACTTTATGTTGATGGGTTTTGGTGGGTTGGTGATAACTTGTCCAACACACCAAATTGTGTAAGAATTGAATGACTAATACTAAATATTTGGTATATCATTACTTGATTTTTGAAACCAACACACAACACACTCATCTCTCTTCTCTCCCTCACTCTCGGCATTGTGCCATTTGTTCCTCTCAAAATTCTTGGCTTGGCCGAGACATATACATGAATAAGGAAACAATTTGTTGCAAATATTTCCAAGTGCTAGCTGACCGGCGTAAACACACATGATAACGCAAGCGTACGTATCGTTCAGTAGTATAAAAAGTATCGATCTCACGATGACTTATACCTAAGTTATTAATTTTATGAGGTTAAATGATTACTAGTATCTAACAGGTTGTTTGATTGATTTGAAAAGGTGACGATTCTAAATTTAAAAACAAGTAAATAAAATTGTTCGAAATTAGGTTTAAGAGAATTCAAATTAAAAACTACATAGGGTTGTGATTTCTTTCAATATCATTTTAAAAATGAAGTGGTTAACTTAAAGTTGGGTAATATATTGATTTATTAACCTGGAACACTAAATTATGTAAAAGCCTATTCCGATGGTCAATTACAAATACCTAGTATAATCCAATTGAACCATATGTCTATGTCAACCAATTACCTAGATTCATTAAGATTAAGTTCCAATTTGGCTACCCCCACGACAGGTATATTCCTATCCTGTAAGGAAATCTATTAAAGGGTTATCTATCCTCAAGGAAGATCGTGGGCTATTGAGTCTAAGGTCTTAAACTTAAAATCCCTATGTAGTTCATTTTAAGTTTACCTAGTCAATTTTATTAGTGGCCAGTTAATAAAAAGCATTAAGATTAAGACTCAATAAATAAATCTTTATATTACCCAAACTATAATCTAACCCCTTATAAACCGGTGATATTAGATTTCATCACAACCCTAGATAACTAATTTAGTTACAACACATAACTAGGGCTAGTAAAATAAAAGACATAAAGTAAAAATGCCAAAAGTAAAATGCGGTAAAGTAGAAATTGAAAAGTAAAGTAAAATGCTAAGGTAAAATGAATTACTTTTACTATTTACTATTTTAGATATCTCCCATAAAATAATATATAAATTTGTGATAATATTACCAACCACCCATATAGGCGGTAATCTGATTAAATCAAATTAAGTCCAACCAGCCATTAAGGCGGTTTAATATTTGTCCATAATCCAGCCATAAAGGCGGAACCAAAATAAACTAGCCATAAAGGCGGAACCAAAATTAAATTAACAACCGACCAATCTGGCGGTATCCTTGATTAGTCAGGTTTAAACCAGATTAAAATGAATTACCAACCGACCAATATGGCGGTATCATTTTTAAGTCAAATTTTAAATAGTGAATATATTATTTTTAAGGGAGATTAATCTAAATAGTAATAGTAATAGAATTACCTTTCACCTAGTAGAGGGAAGTTACCTCCTCATGGTTGAATAGTAAAAACTGTAAAAATAAAGAAAGTAAATTACTATTATTACAGAACGTAATTAAAATTAATTACAAAACTTAAATTAAAAGAAACTAGAGAGAAGACTCCCTATTTACATCAAAGAAATGAGAGAGAATGGTACATCTAAAACTGAAATCTCGAGCTCAATTTATAGACCCCGGTAGGCCTCCCGCGTCGCGACGCCTAAGCCTTTGGCGTTGCGACGCCAGCTTCTTTTGGCGTGGCTTGCTAAGGGATTGACACGTGGCAATTCAGTTAAGAAGATAAGGCGACACGTGGCGAGGTGGCTAACAACTCAATTATTATGCTGACGTGGCGATGGCAACTGTCGGCACCATAGGATTGCGACACGTGGCACTTCGTGATTAGCTGATGATGATGTGGCGGTGAGGTGGCATGTTACTTGGTCAACTGATGACGCTGACATGGAGTGACACGTGGCACACGTGGCAATGGTGATTGTCGGCACTGTAGGATGATGGCACGGCGCACGTTAGCAAATCGTTGTGATGGTGACACATGGCACGGTGCACGTTAGCAAAGTCAAACTTTTCATATTCTGACCCGTTAACCCGGCGCACTTAGCATGACCAGGTGCACGTTAGGCGTCACGACGCCAAAGGCTTGCGCTTCGCGACTCGCCCAAATTACCAAAATGCACATTTTTCCAATTTTCACTGTTTTGCTCCAAATCACCTCCAGAATGTCCTGAAACTTTATTTATCTACAAAATAACACAAAACACATCTAAATATTCACAAAACTCAAGAAACTATACAAAATATTAGGTTAAATGAGTGGGAAATAATGATAGATTTCCACTCATCACACCCCTAAACCTAACTTTTGCTAGTCCTCGAGCAAAACATAGAATAAAATAACATAATAAAATTTAACTAAGCCATTTTCGTAGGGATCACGGTTGCATTGCGTATGCAACAAGCCTTTAAACCCCTAGGTGTCCCTAGTGGACGAGTTGTAGTCTCGTGAGGGTTTACAGCAATGATACCCACAAACATTTTACAAAAGTAAAAAGGTAGTGAAACTAATGCACACAAAAGCAAAAAGACAAGCGAAAAGAGAATAAAGAAGTTAGTGACTAATCAGGTGAAATTTCTACTCCAAGTTACTAGTTGTTTTCTTTCTTTATAAATTACTGAATATGTAAATTCTCTGATTATATTTACCATTCTCCATATACACAGCCAACAAAATATTAAACAACTCATTTTTGCCCACAATAGTCACAAGTGCAGTTGATAAGAGAGTAATATTTTTGTCCTAAAGTTTTATCAGAATTCACACCTTTTTGTAGCATTGGAATAATTTTTCTGATTTTTTCTTTGACTCGGTCAGTTGATGTTGTGGACACTGACGTGGAGTGACACGTGGCACACGTGGCAATGGTGATTGTCGGCACCGTTGGATGATGACACGTGGCACGGCGTATGTTAGCATATCGGCTGTGATGGTGACACGTGGCACGGCGCACGTTAGTAAAGTCAAACTTCTTGATTCTGACTTGTGGACCCGGTGCACGTTAGCATGGACTTGGTGCACGTTAGGCGTCGCGACGCCAAAGGCTTGCGCGTCGCGACGCGCCAAAATTATCAAAATGCCATTTTTCCAATTTTCACTATTTTGGTCCAAATCACCTCCAGAATGTCCTGAAACTTTATTTATCTATAAAATAACACAAAACACATCAAAATATTCACAAGACTCAAAGACTATACAAAATATTAGGTTAAATGAGTGGGAAATAGTGATATGATTACCACTCATCACACCCTCAAACCTAACATTTTGCTAGTCCTCGAGCAAAACCCAGAATAAAATAACATAAACATCTTTAAAATAAAATTTAACTAAGCCACTTTCGTAGGGATCACGGTTGCATTTAGCCTATGCAACAAGCCTTTAAACCCCTAGATGTCCCTAGTGGACGAGTTGTAGTCTCGTGAGGGTTTACAGCAATGATACCCACAAACATTTTACAAAAGTAAAAAAGGTAGTGAAACTAATGCACACAAAAGCAAAAAGACAAGCGAAAAGAGAATAAAGAAGTTAGTGACAATCAGGTGAAACTTCTACTCCAAGTTACTAGTCGTTTTCTTTCTTTCTATTTACTCAATAAGTAAATTCTCCGATTATATTTACCATTCTTCATATACACAGCCAACAAAATATTAATCAACTCATTTTTGCCCACAACAGTCACAAGTGTAGTTGATAAGAGAGTAATATTTTTGTCCTAAAGTTTTATCAGATTTCACACCTTTTTACAGCAATGGAATAATTTTTCTGATTTTTTCTGATTTTTTTTCTTTGATTTTTTCTCTATTTTTTATTTATATACAATACCTTCCGTCTATGTAACGAGCTTTGGGTCGGTGGCTCCCAAACCTGTTGGCTTTAGGGCACTAGGTGTTAAGACACCCCTACTGACTTAATTACTCTCAGACTTCAGATATATATATATATATATATATATATTTGCAGCATCTTTGATCCATGTAGCGAGCTTTGGGCCAGTGACTCCCAAACCAGTTGGTTTTAGGGCACTAGGTGTTAAAACACCCTTACAGACTTAATAACTCGGATCTCAGATTTTTTTTTACTCCATTGTTTTTTTAGATGCTTCCTCCTCCATTAAACTAGAGCACTGAATATTACAAACTTTTCAATTACAGTTCATGTCCGTATGTTACTATGGATGTTGATAATACCTGTCAACTGAGCATATGAAGATCCATTTCAGTTAGTTTTATGGAGAATTCACAAATTAAATAATTCAAAAGGAAATAAACAAAAATTAACTTGTTTCGAAATAGGTTTGAGATACGTTTCAAGGAGTGGAATTCCTTACTCAGCTATCTCTTACCAATTTCACACTTTTTAGTCAAAATAAAAACAAAAAATTACAAAATTTTTTGTAATTTTAGAAAAATTTTCAATTTTTTTGTATTTTTCGAAAAATTTTGGACTAAAAATAAAAACAACACGCAAACTAAAAACAAGGTACTAATCAACTAATTCCCTCCCCCAAACCTAAATGAGACATTGTCCCCAATGTCTTAAACAGTAGAAGAAGAGTTTAGAAGGTAGTACCTGGTTAGCTGAAATTCTATAAGAAATTAAAGGTTAAGATCCAGATTAACACAACGCCTCTTACCACGATCGTCCTCGGACCAATTTATCTTTGAAAGGATAGGGTCAACTTGTGGTTCATAGGCTAAGAGTTGGTCTATTAGATCCGGAGCAGTTCTGGCAGTAAAGAGAATTCTTTTAAAGGTTTTGACACGAACCCATTTCTCCGGGCATCATCAAGAAACACACAAAGAAAATCATAAAATCCATCAACGTTAACAGCCCAATTGGTTTCTGGTGTATGTCAGGTTCACCCAAGATAGCATTATAAATTTTCCTCCAATGTACCCAAGCCACCTGGCAAAGCAATAAAAGCATCAGCACAGTTAATCATTTCTACCAATCGTTCAGACATACCTGGCACAATTAGCTCTTCTCTGTTTGATGATCCAATAAGATTTCCTTCTGCCAAGGGTTTTGGGATGATTCCCAAAACATGACTGCCTCCTTCCTGTACGGCCTTTGAAACGATCCTCATTAGTCCAAGATTTCCTCCGCCATATACTAAGTGCATATTCCTTGCAGCTAAGACTCGACCCAATTCCTGTGCTGCATCTACGTATTGTGGTTTAGTACCAACACTAATACCGCAAAACACACAAATGTTTTCAACTCGTCTTCTTGAAGAGGCTTCCATGTTTTACTCTGGATGTCTTCAAAAGTGCAATGATGAGTTGAATTTATAACACCTGAAAAAGGTGAGTAAAATAATAGCACTAGTACCTGCCAATGACAATTATTAGTTAATAGTAAAATAAATCGTGGTAGTAAAAAAGGTCTGGATCATGTCGGAGAAAATAAAAGAAACAACAAAACAAAACACAATTATTAGGAAAAGACAAAGAGATATAATATTTACAAAATTTACAGCTTGATTGACGTCTATGCGTCAGGGACAAGCTTCCCATCCAATTTTCTTATAAATTGGCAAACATGGTCTTTTTTAGTCAGATTCCCAAGACTTAACTGTTGTCTTTCTTTTTGAAATTGTGTATGTAATTTGCGAAAGGCTATGTGAAAATGCACTGGGATGCGTCTCAAGAGTCGAAGATATATCATCTAAAGACTCCTTACTCAAGCCATCCCTAATGAATTTAATTTTGTCTTCGCGATTATCAGACACCATTCCTAAAGAACGACAACGAGTATTGCAATTCCAGCGTGCACATTTGTAACAAACACCCATTTGTTTAGCTCTACGTTTCTTTGCATATGTGCTTCTTCCAAAACCAGGCAAATGTGAAATAAAAGAGTCAGAAGACTCACCTGCCAATCGGACTCGTGCTTCAATTACCCAACGAATGTCATTAGGAACACCATGGATTGTTAGTAACCTCATTCGTTCCAAGCGAGCTTTGTAAACTTTCATCAGAGATTTTTGAGGGAGAGAAGGAAATTGCTTGTGAAGATTTGTGAGAGCTTCTTCCATCCTTGAAATGACTTAATCTGCAAAAACTAAAACACAAAATTAAATCACACCAAATCACAATATATATAAAAATTGCATGGGTTGCCTCCCTGCAAGCGCTAAGTTTAAAGTCGTCAGCTAGACGTGACTGCCTGAACGTTATGTTGGATCTGAAAGTGTGACACTTTCTTTTTGTCGCTCAAATGATTCTCCCTAGTAGTGCTTGACACGCTGACTATTAACTTTGAATGTGTTGTTGGTATTGGGATCCAGTAACTCATCGCTCCATAAGGTAAAACCTGAGTGATCACAAATGGACCTGACCACCTAGATTTCAACTTTCCAAGGAAAAGATTCAACCTCGAGTTGTACAACAACACCTGCTACCTTGGTTCCAACTGTCTGTGCACTATTTTTCGGTCATGCCATTTTTTGGTCTTTTCTTTGTACAATTTGGCATTCTCATAAGCCTGTAGGCGAAATTCCTCCAATTCGTTGAGTTTGTGAAGTCTTCTCTCTCCTACAACTTGTGAATCAAAATTCAACTTCTTCAGTGCCCAGTACGCCTTGTGCTCAAGCTCAACTGCAGATGACACGCTTTCCCAAACACCAATCGATATGGGGACATACCAATATGTGTTTTGTATGCTGTCCGGTAGGCCCATAATGCATCATCTAGTTTTTTTGACCAGTCCCTCCTTATTGATCCAACGGTTCTTTCTAGGATTCTTTTGATTTTCCTATTTGAAACCTCAACCTGTCCATTTGACTGTGGATGGTAAGCTGTGGCAACCTTGTGAGTAACTCCGTATTTGGAAGGAGTGCATCAAAGTATCTGTTGTAGAAATGTGAGCCACCATCGCTGATGATTGCACGAGGTGTTCCGAACCGAGTGAAAATGTTCTTTTTAAGGAATTTGATCACCACTTTTGAATCATTGAATGGCAGTGCAATTGCTTCGACCCATTTGGAGACGTAGTCTATAGCAACCAAGATGTACATGTTTCTGAATGATGGAACAAAGGGTCCCATGAAATCTATACCCCACACATCGAATATTTCCACTTCTATAATGTTTTTGCAACGGTCCTTCGTTTCTCCTGGAAATATTTCCCGTTCTCTGGCACCTGTCACATTGAAAAGCAAAAAGATAAGCATCTTAAAAAAGTGGGCCAGAACAAACCTGATTGAAGAACTTTGGCTGCAGTTTTGTTTCCGCTGAAGTGTCCGCCATATGGTGATGAATGACAGTGCTGCATAACACTGTTGACCTCCTCCTGTGGAACACATCATCTCAATAATTGATCGGCACACCGTTTTAAACAGGTACGGCTCATCCCAGACATAATGTTTGACTTCTTTGAAGAACTTCTTCCTTGCTGAGTTTTCCATTCCAACGGCCATTTTCCTGACACAATGTAGTTGACATTGTCAGCATACCAAGGGACTTCCTGTTGTTTCATGGCAAACAGATGTTCATCTGGAAAATTTTCTTTGATTGACATATCTTTGTCCAGCTGTTCTCCATTCTCGAGCCTCGATAGATGATCTGCCACCTGATTCTCTGTCCCTTTCCTGTCTCGAATCTCCACGTCAAATTCTTGTAGAAGAAGTATCCAACGGATCAATCTGGGTTTGGCATCTTTCTTCGTGATCAGATATTTGATTGCTGAATGATCTGTGTAGACCACCACTTTGGGACCCAACAAATAAGAGCGAATTTGTCAAAAGTGAACAAACTGCATGCAACTCCTTTTCAGTGGTTGTGTAGTTAGTTTGAGCTTCATTCAGAGTTCTACTGGAGTAGTAAATGGTGTGGAAAATCTTTACTTTGCGTTGTCCCAAAACTGCACCTACAGTAAAATCACTAGCATCGCACATTACTCAAATGGAAGGGTCCAGTCTGGTGCTACTATGATGGGGGCAGAGATTAGCTTCTGTTTTAGATCTCAAAAGTTTCCTGGCATTCTTTGGTGAAGTTGAAAGGCACATCCTTCTCCAGAAGATTGCAAAAAGGTTTTGCAATTTTTGAAAAGTCTTTGATAAATCTCCTGTAAAATCCTGCATGTCCAAGAAAAATTTGAATACCTTTAACTGATGTTGGTGGAGGTAATTTTTCAATTGTCTCTATCTTGCTTTGTCTACCTCAATCCCCTTTTGTGAGATCCGATGTCCAGAACAATGCCTTCCTGCACCATGAAGTGGCATTTCTCCCATTTGAGTACCAGGTTTGTATCTTCGCACCTTTGTAACACATGTTCCAAATTTTGCAAACAATGGTCAAAAGAATCTCCAAACACAGAAAATCATCCATAAAAACCTCCAAACTCTGCTCCAGCATGTCTGAGAATATGGCCATCATGCAACGCTGGAATGTGGCAGGGGCATTACATAATCCAAATGGCATCCTGCGGAAAGCAAAAGTACCATAGGGACATGTAAATGTGGTTTTCTCCTGATCTTCTGGTGCGATGGCAATTTGATTGTTCCTGAATATCTGTCAAGAAAGTAATAGAATTCATGTCCCGCCAATCTGTCTAACATCTAGTCAATGAATGGTAGCGGAAAATGGTCATTCCTCGTGGCTTTGTTCAGCTTCCTGTAGTCCATGCATACTCTCCATCCAGTCACCGTTCTTGTGGGATTAGCTCATTCTTTTCATTGGTAACCACATAATTCCTCCTTTCTTCGGCACACACTGCATAGGACTTACCCAACTGCTGTCTGAGATGGGGTAAATGATGCCAGCATCTAACCATTTGATGATTTCTTACTTCACGACTTCCTTCATGATTAGATTAAGTCTTCGTTGATGTTCCACTGTGGGTTGTACTCATCGTTCATCAGGATCTTGTGCATGCAAATGATGGACTAATGCCTCGAATGTCTGCTATAGTCCAGCCAATGGCTTTCTTGTGCT
>SKCR01005420.1:0-25884 GCA_019454045.1 Zanthoxylum bungeanum | reverse complement strand
CATCTCAATCCCGGGTATTAATCATGGTGGACTTTCGCCATTTATATTATCAAAGTAAAATAATATTACAAAACGGCCAAAAGGCAATTCATTATCACATAGTTAATTTTGTACAATAATACAATATCATTTACAAATAGTGACGCTATGGGACATAATGTCTAACAATTATTTATTTGTATTCTCTTCTCACCTAATTCCCCTCAATGTAATGAGGTTTCTATTATGTATTATGTAATTGGGTAGAAGTAGAATAGTGCTAGCCGGGGAGAGGAAATTGAGTGATTTGTTCTAGGAACAAGTTGTTAAATATCCATCCGATATCGTTATTAATTTATTTCCGTGCCTTATTATGTGTTTAGAATGCATGTTTAAGGGTTGTGTATGATGATGAGACCAAACAAAGATAATATAATGGGGTGCAAATTTATGCGAAAATCCCTGAATATTATATTAAGCAATATTTCCTTCCACTGAGTGATTCTTACTCAAGTCCAAGATTGGCATTGGTTTGTTGGCCAAAGTCAAGCCTTTGTCAATCGCGGATGTGTTTTAATCATGAAGGTTTTTTCCATATGGTGTCTTGTCGAAGTTGTGATTTGTTGGCCAAAGTCAAGATCACTTCTTGTTCTATCGACATTGATTACAAAGCTTTCCCACGTCAATGGGTCCCGCTTAACTGAAATCATTAAGCTTTTGTGCCAAAGCCAAGGCTTAGTTGATTAGAGGAAAAAGGTTAGGAAATAATTGGATTTATGGCATATATATTGTATATATATTCGGATTGTAGATCACCTACCGGATCTAGGAATTGATGAGATCCAATTGATCTCGAGATCTACCTAGTTAAACATCATACAGCTTGTTGGCCAAAGTCAATGTGTGTGTTATTTAATGGGATCCTAGCCCACTAGGAAACTAGGTTTCCCGAGTACTCGACAGAGGGTTAGAGGCTCGCCGAAAAATAGTGGGAGGCTAGTATTGAATTGCAATTTCGTTCAAATACTTAGCTTTACGCGCTTCAAATATTTCGTCAAAAATTCTTTATTAGTTGGACTAATATAATGTTATTTTACCTTGTAACAGTTAGACGTACCCACATTGTTAATTGGATAATTAGATTATCGCAGTTAAAATGACTGGAAAGAGTAGTGTCCGTGACATCATCATGGGCGATATTGTCTTAAACGGGACAAACTTTTCCATTGGGGACATGAATCTAAGGATAGTCCTTGGATCCGAGAGGCTGCTATATACTATAGAGAGACCTCTGGGCCTAAGCCCAGACTGATCAGTTGCTCGAGCTAGATCTTGGAAGACACATAGCGATGCCAACACAACTACCTCACTCATCATGCTTGCTGCTATGACTCAGAAATTCCTCGACAGAAAAAGGGATTAGATCCCTATACTATGTTGGAGAAGTTGAATGATCGACACCGATCTAACCTTAGATCGCCAGAGATATGAGTTACAGAAGAAGCTCTTCCGTGCTCGGATGTCGGAGGGTACGTTTGTTGAACATCACGTGTGACACAGACGATTACCGATATAAGCAGCTTGGACAAATGGGGATTTGTCTTGAGATAGAGACCTCTATAGATTGATCTTGCAGTCTCTCCCCGACACTTGGAGTGGGTTCATCATGAACTACAATATGATGAACCAGGAGCAGACTCTTGACGAGCTGATGTCCACGCTGTGTGAGGTAGAGAAGGAACTTTCTTAAGGGCAAGAAGCGCGAGGCGCACTTCGCTTATACATCTCGACACCGAGGGCTGGGCCAGGGCGACTAGAGGTACAAGAAGAAGAAGAAAAAAGAAGGGCAAAGGAAAACGTCAAAGGCTTATGGAAGCCTAAGGACAAGTCTCATGATGTTTGCCTTCTAAGTGGGGGAAGCCGGGGTCACTGTGTTGGATAATATGACCCATAGCGTCAATATTTGTACAGATCACGGTGTTGCTGTACAAATTAACTATGTGACAAGGAAATTGCACTCTCATCATTTGTGATTAGATCACCATAGATATATAAATGAAGAGAGGTCCATATGATTAGTTCCTGGATTGAGATGATATGAGACAGTATCAATCCCCGAAGGATTAATCATTAAATATCCCTAGCGAAGTATTATCGAGACTGGACATCGATAATGCGGAATAGGCTAGTATTGCACTTGTGCGCGTTGTGAGGGCACAACGGCATAGTTCTCATATATATAAGTATTGGATACTTATGCAAGTGCAATAGGAGGTCGTGTTTCACCGATGGTACGGGAAACAGCTTCGCTCTGGATAGACCCCTCGGAATCCCATTGGTATTATGACTATGTGTCTATGGGAGGCCGAATCGAGGTAGGTGTGTATAGTCTTAACCTGAGACTTGCATCGCTAATACTTGCGATAATCGGTAAACTTGGTCTTGGTGGTACAGGGCTTTAACCGGTTCTGGGTACACCGCTTCTGGGTTTATCAGGGGTCGTAGTGTATTGGGTTGGATGTCGAGACGGAAGTGTCACTTCAGTCATATTGGAGTAGATGTCACGCAGGATATGGTACTAGTGGCTTGAGTGTTGCGCAACCAATCGGGATATTGTGACCAGGTCATGTATATCCGATTATAGAGACTATGTTACCAGACATCCGACATGTGTTTCGGACGGGGCAGACACTTATCCAGCCCCAGCCCTAGCACGTGATTATCCGATACTGGGCCGATATAACACAATACTACGGTATTCTACGCTTGATACAGATCTATATATTCCTGTAAGAAATTTCTGGAGAATTGGGTAGGCATGGCGCTTTGCTAGAAGCCAACCTTGTCTTGTAAATCGATATAAACGTAGTACGAGGTACTTACGTGTTCGGACAGTCCGACGATCGTATTTACTGCCAACATATCCGGAGATCTCATGGGTCGGTTCCCGAAGATTCACCGATGACGTATTACTCGCACTTTGATTAATCTGGGATTAATTAGAAGAGAGAGATAGAATTAATCTGGGATTAATTCGATGAGAGAGAAAATTAATCTGGGATTAATTGCGGAGATATTTTATCTGGGATAAAATATTATTAAAGAGAGAGAACGATTAATTTGGAATTAATCGATAAATAATATATTTGATATATTAATCGAAATTGGATTTCGACGCGGAATTAAAATTAGATTTTAATTCGGGCGAACGAATTAATTTAGAATTAATTCGTTAGCGACGTGAATAGTGAATTCGCTAGGCGTAATCACTTAATTACGACGCGACGGAAAATTCGTTAATTTGGAATTAGCGAACCCGAGCCCGAGAGTGATTGCGAGCGCATTCGCATTTCGAATTCGAGCGCGGCACGCGAGTCACATCAAGCGTCAAATCGTTAGTCGCGTCAATCGTCAAATCAATTGTCACTTGAGTGATGTGATATGACATGTTGTCACTTTATTAAAGTGACATGATGTGAATATAGGGACTTGTGTATATATATATTTTATATTCTTTTACTTGGTAAATGGAATAAAGATATAAGTATATATAAATCATTTTCTCTCTCTTGGACTTTGTGTGGTTCACGGTTTTGGCAAAAATTAATAGCCAATCACGTGACTCTATTTTGCTTTTGGTGTTCACGTTTTTGGTCTTATTTTGAGACAAGATTGGTGACCCACTTAGTCTTTTTTTTGGTCTTCACGTTTTAGACAAAATGGAGCCAAACCTTTCTCTCTTCTTCACAGTCTTGGACCGTTCTTCTTCTTTTCTTGTTGTTGCGTTTTCTGCCGAAAATGAGAAGCAAGATTTATTTTGTTCATAAACTTAGTGCTAGCACACTCTAGGAGTGATACAAAGGTGATAGGGAAGTGAGTTTGTGAGCTTGGAAGCTTGAAGCTTTGAGCTTCAATGGATCTTGCATGGCCGAATCTTGGACGCACAAAGATGATCAAAACCGAGCAACAACCCCTGCAGTTTTGAGGACAAAACCGAGCATGATGGAGCACCAAAAAACGCACCTTTGTTCTTCTTTCATCAAAACCGAAAATCAAAGTGAGTATATTCCGCACCTCCTTTGATGTGTTCATATGTGGTTTTTTATGCATGTTTTGTGATCTTTGGGACATGATTGAACTCCAACATGGTATCTAGAGCCATTGATGCATGAAAACCGAAATTAGGGTTCTTGAGTGATTTGGGGCTTTTTGATTTTGGCTTGATTCTGACAAATTGATTGTGTTAGAATGCTTATATATGATCTAATTTGAGATATATGTAATCAATTTGACAAAAAAAAATCATTGGATTGATTTTCCCCAATTTGCAAATTTTTGGTCAAAACTTTAATTTGGGTAAACTCGATTTAGGCATGATTTGGTTGAATTGTTTGATGCATTATGCTTGAATGAGGTTGAATTGAAGTTGTGCATGATCAATTTCAAGAAAATTGGATTAGATCAATTTTCCCCAATTCTTAGGTTGGATATGAAACTTTAATTGGGTAAAATGTGTTTAAGCATGTTTTAATTGAATTGGATGTTCAAGTATGCTTAGAACATGTTTAATTGAGATTGTGTGTGGTCAATTTCATGAAATTGGATTGGATTCATTTTTCCCCAAATTGGAGGCTTGGCCGAAAATTGGAAGAACCTAATGTCTTGGTAATTTTGTTTTGTTTGATCATTGGATGACTTAAAACAATTGGTTAATGTTGTTTTGAAGTTCAATTGGATTGAATTTTGATTTGGAACATTTTTCCCTTTTAAAGTGGCTTGGCCGATTTTAAAAGACATGAAATTCATTGTGATTTTGTTGTTTGATTCATTGGATGAGTTGAATTGATTTGGTAAATTATGATTGTGGATTCAATTGGATTGAAACCGAATCGAATTGAAAAACCCCTAATTGCCGAGACTTGAAAGCATGTTAATTGGGTTTGATTTTGATTGAATTGTGTTGGACACTATTTGGTTGTTAAAGTGCATGATTAATTAGGCTAATTGATATTTTAGAAATTTAATTGGGTAATTGATTGTGTATTACACTTAGGTAATTAATTGTGAAATTTGGAATTTTATAAGTTAATTAATTTGGGCTTAATTTTGGAAATTGGGCTTGTTAGGTTGTAATTGGGCTTTTGGGCTTTGTTGTAACAAAGTTGGGTTTAGGCAAAATTGGTTGGATCCAATTAGGCCCAAAACCGAATCCAAAAGGTCCAATTATGACTTAATGGACCTTAATTATTTAATTGGGCCTAATGGGCCAAAATTAATTTAAAGGCTTATGGGGTAACTCCCGGATTGGATTTTGGTTGTTCGGTTTGACCCGAGTTGACCAAAAGTCCACGCCTGTAGAAATTAATTAAAAGCCCATTGGACTTTAATTAAATAAAACATTAGATGTTAATCGGGCTTTGAGACCCGTTGCGATTAAATTTGGAATTTAAGTCGTAAAGGTTCGTTAATAAAGGTGTAATATTTAATTTGGAATTAAATAATGAATTAGAATTAAATACGTATTAAATTGGATTTAATTATGTAATTTAATTTAATTCGTAGAAATTGTACTTTGAGTACGTGTTCGCAAAACGAGTTTGACTCGAACAAAAATCAAATCTTTGTTTGAACATTGGATGATCACTAATATTCAAGATTAATTAATTTGATTGATTGATTGATAACATGCTTGTATGAACACATGGTTGTGATGTTTGAATAATGTATATCGGATGGATATTAGTCGGGTTGGGCGATTTTGGAAATTGTAATAAATTTGATTTATTAAATTGGACCTGCGTGTCCAGCCTTATCTCCTATTTCTTTGTATTCTCTTCTCACCTATTCCCCTCCATGTAAAAGAGGTTTCTTTAGAAGTGTAGGTGGTAGAAGTAATACAAGTGCTAGCGGGAGAGAGAAAGTGAGAGATTTGATCTAGGATCAATGTAAAATATCCATCCGCATATCATTATTATTTTATTTCATACTCGCTTTATTATGTGTTTAGAATGCATGCTTAAGGGTGTATGATGATGAGACCTTAACAAAGATAATTAAATTGGTAGCCAATTTGCACGAGAAAAACCCTCGTTAAATATCATGCGTTTTTCCTTCCATTGAGTGATTCTTACTCAAGATCCGAGATTGGCAGGGGTTGTTGGCCAAAGTCAAGCCCTTGTCCATCAAAGATGTTTTAATCACGAGGCTTTGTTCCATATCGGTGTCGTGTCCAAGTTGTGGTTTGTTGGCCAAAGTCAAGACCACTCTTGTCCATTGACATTGATTACGAAGCTTCCATGTCAATGGGTCCGCGCTTGACTGGAATCATTAGGTTTGTTGTGCCAAAGCCAAGGCCTAGTTGATTCAGAGGAAATAGGTTAGGGTATACATTCGATGTATAGGCATATATAAGATATATGTTTGGGACTTGGATGTCCACCTACTGGATCTAGGAGTTGGATTAGATCTAATTGATCTTCGAGATCTACCTAGTTAATTATCATACAATTTGTTGGCCAAAGTCAAGATTGTGTGATATTTAACGGGATCCTAGCCCACTAGGAAACACGGTTTCCCGAGTACTCGACAGAGGGTTAGAGGCTCGACGAAAAATAGTGGGAGGCAAGTATTGAATTTGCAACATTCGTTCGAATACTCGCTAAATGCGCTCATTTAAATTATTTCGTCATTAGATTAAATGTTAGTTAGACTAATATTTAAATTGTTGTTTTGATTAAACAGTTGGACTGTATTATACTTGATTATATATAATTGGATTATATTAATCAATATATTTGAATTAATTAATTTCAGTTTACAGTTGATTTTATAATTTGATTATAGTAATCAATGTAATTGAGGTTAATTAATTTGGATTATATTTGATTATATAGTTGGACTATTATAATCATTATAATATATAAAGTACCACTAATCGTTGATTAAATAGTTGGACTATTGTAATCAAGATAAAATTGAAAAGTTGGATATTTAAAATATAATCTGGGATTAAAATATTTTAAATGATTTAATTTTCAAATTGGGAATAAATAATAGGTTGCTTTATTGATAAAATAACTTATTATACCTTAAGCCCAAAATTAAGCAAGATAAGTAGAGCATAAAATCTTTGGAAGATTTTTGTTATGATGACTTTAATGCTTAATTAATATACTTATCTAATTTTGGATTTAAGAAGTATTAAAATTGCAATTTATAATTCTTGGAGAATTAATTGGCTATTCATGTAAAGTCAAAGTTTGCAATTGGGCATGTAGCACGAGGTGCACATTCCTTTCAATATTCTAAAAACCCAAGGCTTGGCCTAAGTTTCCTAAAATATTGAAAAGGATAATTGACATATCCCAAAGTGACTACCATTTGGATATGGAAGACACAAAGGAATTAAAGAAAGGGCGAGGCTCTAACTTTAAATATGTTTGTCTTAGTTATGTTCACAGCTAGTATTGAAATTAGATTTTAAATACTTAGTGTGGTACATAAAATATATGTATTGATGTTCAGAATCTGCTTTGAGCAGGATACTGACTTCAAGCTGAGATTCCTCTGCGAATCGGAAACGGGACGAAAGTCGCTGTTTCGACCGTAGATACCTAAGTTTAGGAACTACCCTTAGGGTATATGCTTGAATTAGGAACTGTTATAATGTAACTAGTTTGACTAGAGACATTATCTCTTTATCAGTGTTTAATCCGTTGCGGATAAAACCTTTATATTATAGAACACTGAGTGTTTTATTATATAAGATGATACTGAGATAAACACATTAGATGTGAATAACAGAATTTATATTTTGAATATAAATTAAAATCTCAAACATATAAATTGACAAATAAATAGCTCAAATTGATTTGATCAATAGAGACTAATTCGTGGCATTGTTGTCTAGGACACAATTTAACGAGACTCGTATATCCACACTTTTGAAGAGTGGATACTAGGACTGATTTGACTATTCAAATAAGGTCTGCGAATCTAGTTATTAGGTAAAGTACCTAAAATACTATTTACTTGGTAATAGTGTAAGTGCCACCGATCTGTTAGCCCTATTCATGGTGAAGTTAGTGGGCCCATATCTAGCTAGGCTAGATGTGAACATGAATATTTCGTGACCTTAACGGATGTGGCATCACGTTATGGTTATGTGTTTCTTTTGAAGATTACAAATCAGAAACTTTAAAGTTTCGACACGAAATACACAAACAGATCGGCTATAGCATTATTCCGCCACGGTAAGACCGTAATGGAAAATACTTTAGCAGTAAGTTTCTCGTATACCTGAAAGAGTATAGTATTCTTTCAATGAGGACTCCTCTTGGAACACGTCATTTTGACGGTGTGTTCGAACAGGATTAACCGAATTTTGTTAGACATAATAAGGTTAATCACGAGTCGCTTTAAGCTACCATTTCCTTCAATAGGATATGTACTAACAGTGCAAAACTTATTTAGAATAAGGTTCCATATAAATCTGTTTGACAGATATCGTATAGGATATGAACGGGAAAGAAACGAGGTTTCTCATTCCTGACAATTTGGGTATGCTAGGCATAACGTTTGGATGA
Source organism: Zanthoxylum bungeanum (assembly GCA_019454045.1). Taxonomy (NCBI): domain Eukaryota; kingdom Viridiplantae; phylum Streptophyta; class Magnoliopsida; order Sapindales; family Rutaceae; genus Zanthoxylum; species Zanthoxylum bungeanum. The sequence continues at coordinate 17,320 of SKCR01005420.1, read as the reverse complement.
TACCAAACTAAGGACCCAAATTGGATAAGTGCCAATATAGGTTATCCTATGGGAAACCATAAGTATAGTACTTATACATCTCACTAGAGAACAATTAGATTGTTGCTCTCCATGCGGTTTTCCTAAGAGGAATACCGATATGCAGTGGCAAGTGGGAGGATAGTATAACTCGATGAAAATCGGAGGAATACTATTCTAGGCACTGAATCTTAATGGAACATATGTAGTTCATCAAGGATGAAACTATACCATTAATCTTCGAATACACAAGAAAAGGAAGTGATACGAGGTATCGACTCCCTATTATGACAAAGTGTCATGAATCCGAAATGGATTCCATGTATATCAATATGTTTGGATTGAAGCAAGCATAAGGTTCTTGGAACTGACGTTTTGAAATAATCAAAATAGTTTATGATTTGACTCAAAACGAAATAATTCTTGTGTATATAAGGAGGTTAGTGGGAGAGGGCACTGACAATGAAATTCCCATAAAACACTCGGTGAAAGCTTGGCTTTCATAAGAAATTCTCCGTAGAATTCTTGGAGTAACAACCTTTATTCAAGGAATAAAGATCTACTGGGTTAGATTTGGAGTTGGTAACACTCTCTGAGAAATTGTACATTTAAAATGTACTTGTATTGGTGTCTCATACGCTTTGAGCATATGGAGTCACAATCGGGTCAATCCAAATGATAGTCACTGGATTGAAGATTAAGAACATCTGTAGTATCTGAGAGAACTAAAGATGTTGTCTTAAAATTATGGAGATGGAGAACTTGAAGTGACTGGGATCACTGTTGCAAGTTTCCAAACCGGTATAATACTACGGTACTATAAAGATTGAACACTGGGACAGTGAGCTGGAAATCTTCCGAGCAAGATAACTGTTGCCGAATTAACAACAAATACGGATTATTGCTGCAGCTAAGGCAGCAATAGAAGCCATTGGATCGATAATAAATCTAATTAGATTAGATATAGTTCTGTTAGCAGCTGAGCTAGGCGTCAGCACAGGCTAAAGAATTAAAGGTCTCATCGACGATCCAGATATATACTTCTATATCATCTGATTCGTTCGGATCATACATCGTGGCGATGTGATGATCGTGTAAATCGCGTCAGACGATAATTAAGCAAATCCGCTGACGAAAACCTTTCCTCAACAATTTGAGCGAATTGTACATAGTTCGGGTGTTAGACACTCGAGTGACTGGCTATGTGCCAAGTGGGAGATTGTTGGATAATATGACCATAGCGTCACTATTTGTACAGATCACGGTGTTGCTGTACAAATTAACTATGTGACAAGGAAATTGCACTCTCATCATTTGTGATTAGATCACCATAGATATATAAATGAAGAGAGGTCCATATGATTAGTTCCTGGATTGAGATGATATGAGACAGTATCAATCCCCGAAGGATTAATCATTAAATATCCCTAGCCGAAGTATTATCGAGACTGGACATCGATAATGCGGAATAGGCTAGTATTGCACTTGTGCGCGTTGTGAGGGCACAACGGCATAGTTCTCATATATATAAGTATTGGATACTTATGCAAGTGCATAGGAGGTCGTGTTTCACCGATGGTACGGGAAACAGCTTCGCTCTGGATAGACCCCTCGGAATCCCATTGGTATATGACTATGTGTCTATGGGAGGCCGAATCGAGGTAGGTGTGTATAGTCTTAACCTGAGACTTGCATCGCTAATACTTGCGATAATCGGTAAACTCTGGTCTTGGTGGTACAGGGCTTTAACCGGTTCTGGGTACACCGCTCTGGGTTTATCAGGGAGTCGTAGTGTATTGGGTGTGATGTCGAGACGGAAGTGTCACTTCAGTCATATTGGAGTAGATGTCACGCAGGATATGGTACTAGTGCTCTTGAGTGTGCGCAACCAATCGGGATATTGTGACCAGGTCATGTATATCCGATTATAGAGACTATGTTACCAGACATCCGACATGTGTTTCGGACGGGGCAGACACTTATCCAGCCCCAGCCCTAGCACGTGATTATCCGATACTGGGCCGATATACCACAATACTACGGTATTCTACGCTTGATACAGATCTATATATTCCTATAAGAATATTCTGGAGAATTGGGTAGGCATGGCGCTTTGCTAGAAGCCAACCTTGTCTTGTAAATCGATATAAACGTAGTACGAGGTACTTACGTGTTCGGACAGTCCGACGATCGTATTTACTGCCAACATATCCGGAGATCTCATGGGTCGGTTCCCGAAGATTCACCGATGACGTATTACTCGCACTTTGATTAATCTGGGATTAATTAGAAGAGAGAGATAGAATTAATCTGGGATTAATTCGATGAGAGAGAAAATTAATCTGGGATTAATTGCGGAGATATTTTATCTGGGATAAAATATTATTTAAAGAGAGAGAACGATTAATTTGGAATTAATCGATAAATTAATATATTTGATATATTAATCGAAATTGGATTTCGACGCGGAATTAAAATTAGATTTTAATTCGGGCGAACGAATTAATTTAGAATTAATTCGTTAGCGACGTGAATAGTGAATTCGCTAGGCGTAATCACTTAATTACGACGCGACGGAAAATTCGTTAATTTGGAATTAGCGAACCCGAGCCCGAGAGTGATTGCGAGCGCATTCGCATTTCGAATTCGAGCGCGGCACGCGAGTCACATCAAGCGTCAAATCGTTAGTCGCGTCAATCGTCAAATCAATTGTCACTTTGAGTGATGTGATATGACATGTTGTCACTTTATTAAAGTGACATGATGTGAATATAGGGATGTATATATATATATTTTATTCATTTACTTGGTAAATGGAATAAAGATATAAGTATATATAAATCATTTTCTCTCTCTTGGACTTGTGTGGTTCACGATTTTTGGCAAAAATTAATAGCCAATCACGTGACTCTTTTTGCTTTGGTGTTCACGTTTTTGGTCTTATTTTGAGACAAGATTGGTGACCCACTTAGTTTTTTGGTCTTCACGTTTAGACAAAATGGAGCCAAACCTTTCTCTCTTCTTCACAGTCTTGGACCGTTCTTCTTCTTCTTCTTGTTGTTGCGTTTTCTGCCGAAAATGGAGAAGCAAGATTTGATTTTGTTTCATAAACTTAGTGCTAGCACACTCTAGGAGTGATACAAAGGTGATAGGGAAGTGAGTTTGTGAGCTTGGAAGCTTGAAGCTTTGAGCTTCAATGGATCTTGCATGGCCGAATCTTGGACGCACAAAGATGATCAAAACCGAGCAACCCCTGCAGTTTTTGGAGACAAAACCGAGCATGATGGAGCACCAAAAAACGCACTTTGTTCTTCTTTCATCAAAACCGAAAATCAAAGTGAGTATATTCCGCACCTCCTTTGATGTGTTCATATGTGGTTTTTTATGCATGTTTTGTGATCTTTGGGACATGATTGAACTCCAACACACTGGAAGCGTGACTGTCGCGAGTTCAAGGCGCTCCAGAAGGAGATTAAGACGGGCAAGGCACCGGACTCAAGTATGTTTTTTATAGAAATAAACATGACTACTTCTAGTTTTAAAAATTGGATTTTTGATACTGGTTGTGGTACTCACATTTTTATTGATGTGCAGGATCTGTGGATTAGCAGGAAACTGGCGTCACGGGAGATTGATCTGTGTGTTGGAAATGGGACATCTGTTGCCGTTTTGGCCGTGGGCACTTTTATTTTGGAACTGCCCTCGGGGCATGTACTTGAATTTTTGGACTGTTATTATGTACCTAATTTGACTAGGAATATTATTTCTGTATCTATGTTAACCCAATGTGGGTATACTTTTGTATTTCAAAACACTGGGTGTTTTATGTATAAAAATGATATAGACATTTGCACTGCTGTTGTAAATAATGGTCTTTATATTTTGAATATAAATCAATCTCAACCATATTCTGTAACAAATAAAAGACTTAGTAAGTCATAAAGATGAAACGTATATGTGGCATTGTCGTCTGGGAGACATAAACAAGACTCACATATCCACACTTTCGAAGAGTGGGTGCTTGGACGGATATGATCCAAATTCATATGACGTCTGCGAATCTTGATTATTAGGTAAAATGCCTAAGTCACCTTTTAGCGGTGAAGGTGTACGTGCCACCGAATTGTTAGCCCTAGTTCATAGTGACGTTTGTGGGCCCATGCCTAGCCAGGCTAGAGGTGGATATGAATACTTCGTAACCTTTACGGATGATGCATCGCATTATGGTTATATGTATCTTATGAGACACAAGTCGGAAACTTTTGAGAAATTCAAAGAGTTTCGACACGAAGTTGAAAAACAGACCGGTAAAAGTATTAAGACATTACGGTCGGACCGTGGTGGCGAATACTTGAGCAATGAGTTTCTTGACTACTTCAAAGAATATGGTATTCTTTCACAGTGGACTCCTCCTGGAACACCGCAATTAAACGGTGTGTCAGAACGGAGAAACCGAACTTTGTTAGACATGGTAAGGTCTATGATGAGTCGCACTGAGCTATCTATTTCCTTCTAGGGTTATGCATTAAACAATGCAATACTTATTTTGAATAAGGTTCCGCCAAAGTCTGTTCAACAGACTCCGTATGAGATATGGACAGGAAAGAAATCGGGTTTCTAATTCCTGAAGATTTTGGGATGCTGGGCATACGTCAAACGTTTGGAAGGTACCAAATTGAACCCAAATTGGATAAATGCCTATTCGTAAGATATCCTAGGGAAACCAAAGGATATTACTTCTGTCACCCACAAGAGAAACAAATATTTGTTGCTCTACATGCGGTTTTCCTTGAGAATGAATTCCTAAATGCAGTGGTTAGTGGGAGGAAAGTAGAACTCGATGAAAATCGGAGTGATATTGTTCCTGGCATAGAATACTCAACGAAACATGAACAGTTCATCAGGGATGAATCTGTACCACAATCTTTGATTACACAAGGACCACGTACGTCGGAGAGAGTCAGGAAATAACCTGAGAGGTATGGGTTTCTGATCTCACCTCATGTAGATATTAATCTCATTGAGTATAACGAACCAGCTACGTATGAGGAAGCGATACAAGATATCGATTCTGCTTTATGGCAATAGGCCATGAAGTTCAAAATGGATTCCATGTACACCAACCAAGTTTGGACACTGGTTGATGCACCAGAAGGCATAAAGCCTATTGGATGCAAATGGGTCTTCAAGAAGAAGACCGACATGGATGGCAATGTACAAATGTACAAAGCTAGGCTTGTAGCGAATGGGTATCGTCAACGACATGGTGTCGATTACGATGAAACTTTCTCACCCGTTGCCATGATTAAATCCATTCATATAATGCTTACAATAGCTGCATATTTTGATTACGAGATATGGCAGATAGACGTCAAAATAATTTTCCTTAACGGAAATCTTTTGGAGGATGTTTATATGCAACAGCCTGACGGTTTTGTCGTGTCGCGACTTGCTAACAAGGTTTGTAAGTTAAATCGATCCATTTATGGATTGAAACAAGCATCGCATTCTTGGAACCAACGCTTTGATGAGATCATAAAAGAATATGATTTCGTTCAAAGTGAAGATGATCCTTGTGTATATAAGAAGGTTAGTGGGAGAGCACTGAAATTCATTGCCCTTTGCGTTGATGATGTATTGCTTATTGGCAATGACATTCCCATGTTAATGTCGGTGAAAGCTTGGCTTTCATTGAAATTCTCCATGAAAGATCTGGGAGAAGCAGCCTTTATTATAGGAATAAAGATCTACTGGGATAGATCTAGAAAGCTGCTTAGACTCTCCTAGAGTACGTACATTGACAAAATGTTGAAGAGATTCAACATGGATCAGTCCAAGAGGGGATTGTTGCCAGTGTCACATGGCGTCACTCTATCTAAGGACTTGTGTCCTAAAACTCAAGATGAGAGAGACAACATGAGTCGGATATCGTTCGTCTCGGCAGTCGGATCGATCATGTATGCCATGATATGTACGTGACCTGATGTCTCCTATGTTTTGAGCACGTGTAGTCGCTATCAGGCCGATCCAGGTGAAAGTCACTAGATAGCGGTTAAGAATATCCTTAAGTATCTTAGACGAACTAAGGATGATTTCTTAATCTATGGAGATGGAGAACTTGAGTTAATTGGGTATGCCGATGCAAGTTTCCAAACAGACAAAGATGACTGTAAGTCACAATCCGGGTACATATTTTGTTTGAATAACGTAGCAGTGAGCTGGAAATCTTCCAAGCAAAAGATTTTTGCCGATTCAACAATAGAAGCGGAGTATATCGCTGCAGCTGAAGCAGCAAAGGAGGCAGTTTCGATCCGAAAATTCCTAATTGGATTAGGAGTAGTTTCGTTAGTAGCTGAGCCTGTTCCATTGTATTGTGACAATAACGGGGCTATAACATAGACTAAGGAACCACGGTCTCATCAATGATCCAAACATGTTCTTCGACGTTTCCATCTGATTCGTGAGATCATAGATCATGGTGATGTGAAGATCGAGAAGGTCGCATCAGAGGACAACATTGCAGATCCACTGACGAAAGCCATTCCTCAGCAGAAGTTTGAGCGATATGTACATAGTTCAAGTATTAGATGCTTGAGTGACTGGCTATATTCCAAGTGGGAGATTGTTAGACAATTATGACCCATAGCATCACTATTTGTAAAAACATTGTGGCTTTGTACAAATTAACTATGTAGCAATGGAAATTGCCTTTTATCATTTCGTAATTAGATTACTTAAATGTGTGAATGATGAAAGTCCTTATGATTAGTTCCAGATTGAGATGATATGAGACAGTATCAATCCATAAAGGTTTAATCATTAAATATCTCTAATCGTAGTATTATCGAGACTGGACATCGATAATGCGGAATAGACTAGTATTGCACTTGTGCGTGTTATGGAAGCGTAACTGCATAATTCTCATGTATTTAAGTATTAAATACTTATGCAAGTGTGATAGGAGGTTGTGTTTTACTGATGGTATGGAAAACAGCTTCACTCTGGATAGACCCTACGGAATCCCATTGGTAGTATGACTATGTGTCTATGGGAGTTTGCAACAGGGTAGGTGTATTTGGTCTTACCTTGAGACTTGCGTCGCTAGTACTTGCGACAATCAATACGCTTTGGTTTTGGTTGTCCAGGACTTTAACAGGTTCTGTGTATGCCTCTTATGGGCTTGTTGAGAATCGTAGTGTATTGGATTTGATGTCAAGATGGAAGTATCACTTCATTCATATGGAGATGATGGTCGCGCATGGATACAGATTTGGTTCTCTAAGGGTTGCAACCATCGGGATAATATGACTAGGTCATGATTATCCGATAATAAAGAGACTAGTTGCTTGTGATCCGATATATGCTTCGTACGACGCAGACATTGTACCAGCCCCAGGCCTTGCATGTGACATCTGATACTGGATCGCTATACGCAATACTATGTATACTACACCTGATATAGATCGTATATTCCAATAAGAATATTTCTGGAGAATTGGGTAGGCATGGCGCTTTGCTAGAAGCCAACCTTATCTCGTAAATCGGTAAAAACGTAGTACTTGGTATGTACGTCTTCGGATAGTCCGACGACCAGATTTACTGCCAATTTATCCATGGATCTCTTGGGTCACTTCCCGAAGATTCACCGATGACGTATGATTGAAGCTTAATTAATCTGGGATTAATTGCGGAGAGATTTTATCTGGGATAAAATATTATTTGAAGAGAGAGAAAGATTAATTTGGAATTAATCATTAAAATAATAAATTTGATATATTAAATGAAATTAGATTTCGACGCGGAATTAAAATTAGATTTTAATTCGGGCAAAAGAGTTAATTTAGAATTAATTCGTTAGCGACGTGAATAATAATTTTGCTAGGCATAATTATTTAATTAAATTCGATTTAATTATGTTGCGACGGAAGTTCGTTAATTAGGAATTAGCGAACCCGAGCCCGAGAGTGTTTGCGGGCCCACTCGCATTCGGAATCGAGTGGGGCCCATATGTCACATCAAATGTCACATTACATGTCACATTTAGTTGCTTTTGGTTGATGTGTTTAGGTGAATTAGTTGGTGGCTTGTAAAACACTCCAAATGAAAGCTTTGAAAGCTATATACCAACTTCACTTTTGGTATATCAAATTAATTGATTTTGGAAATCATTTACACAGTTTTCTTTTCTCTCTCATTGTGACCGAATTTGGAAAGCAAGAAATACTATCCTCCTTGTTCTTCACTTGGCCGAATTTTGGCCTGAAGAAGAACAAAATTTGTGGCAAATTTTTGAGTGCTAGCACACATCTTCAAAGAATCATATCAAGGTGTTAGGGAAACCTACTTGAGAGCTTGGAAAATCAAAAAAAAAAGCTTGGAGCTTTTGGATCACCTTGGCCGAGAACCTTGGAGCATCTTAGAGAAAATTTTTGTTGATCAGTTCATCCATAAACCGATCAATGTAAGTGTGTTTCCGCCACTCTTCTTTGTTATTCATTCACATTTCTATGCTTATTCGATCTTGGGAATAAACCTAGAAACCCAACACGAAGCTCTAAAATCTTCTGCCAGTTCCAAGAACAATCTCTAGGACACGACACCTCCCAAAAGTTACGCCCACGAAGCAGTTAAGACTGAACCCAATTCGACCAAGAGGAGACCTGACCAGAGAAAAGAAACCAAAAAAAAATTGTCGCTCAATTCAAAGTTTCCAAACTCTTAATCCCTAAACCCCTATCCTCCAGAGGTAAACAAACTCTACACCATGCCACTTTCGCCCTGAGGAAATAAGCTCACCGCCCTTCCAAATGAAAGATCTGAGAGTTGTCTCCACCTTCCTAATAACATACTTAGGAAGAATGAATAAGGTTGACCAATAAACTTGAATGGAGAACAAAAAACCAACTTGATGAGCTAAAGCCGCCCCACATACGAAAGAAACCTACTACTCTAACTCTTGGCACACCCGACAATAAGCTCAACAAGAGAAGCATAGTCTGAAGCCTGAAGCTTAGTAGAAATCAAGGGAACTCCCAAATACCGCAATGGAAGAATACCCTCTTGGAAACCCAAAACATGAAGTAGCTGATCCTTAAGAGTAGGAGAAATACCGGAGGAGAAAAGACCATCATCCTCTCAGGAAAACCAATAGTTTGCAAAAACTCAACCATAAAATCCCAACGAACAATATCATAAGCTTTCATTAAATCAATCTTAAGAGCACTCGGGGTCCCTCCACTCCAATGATAATTCCTCACCAGTTCCTGGCATAATAAAATATTATCGCTATTACGTCACCACGCAACAAAAGCATATTGATTAGTATTGACCATTGAAGGAAGAACAATCTTAATCTGATTCACAATAAGCTTGGCAATACACTTGTAAATAGTGTTACAGCAAGAAATAGGTCGAAAGTACTTAACTTGGGAAGGGTTGGGGATCTTCGGATCAGAGCAATAGACGTCGCATTAACCTGCTTCAAGTGTCACCCCGAACAAAAGAATGAATGAATAGCACAAAGTATATCATCCCCCATAATTCTCTAAGCCTTTTTAAAGAAACCCGAATTAAACCCGTCTGGACCGGGAACCTTATTAACCTTTAGAGAAAACAAAATAGTTTTAATCTCCTCATAAGAAACCTTCTGGGCAAGAATCTCCCTCTGCTAATCAGACACATGCTTAGTAATAGCGGAATGAAGAATATCCATATCAATATCCTGTAAACAAGGTTAGGGCCCCAAATGAGTCTCGTAAAAAGATACAATCTCATCTCTCACCAATACATCATCCTCCAAACGAGTCCCATCCTCGTTAGAAACATAAGTAATCTTACTACGACAATAGTGATTCTTTATAGCATGGAAAAATAATTTCATATTTTGATCCCAAAGGTTGAGCCATTGAACATGAGATTCATATCTAGTTAAACCCTCTTCAGCCCGACTGAGGTCACCATACCATAAAGAAAGTGATATGATCTAGGGTACCCTTCAGAGGGTCATTGACGATATGGTTCAATTGGGCTTATTGTGGGTTAATTTGTATTCAATCTTAAAGTCCAATACAACTTCCAAACCTAAAGAACCGGATTGAAATATATGAGAATGACGCAAGCCCAATATAGAAGCAGTTTTGATGAATCAAGCCGAATCAAGTCCGACACCAAAAATTCTGCCAAGACAAGACTTAATGGGCTTGAGACACATAATTTGGGCCTTGTTACATGAAGGCCACGAAATTTAGGAGCTTTTGTTGCAAGGAGACAACCTTAGACATTTTGGGAACAATTGTCACCTTTGTTGACTTATTAGGCACCTTTGCTGGATTTTTGTGATTTTGTTGTTTTTCCTTTTGTCAAATTTTTTGGCAAAGTTTTTGATGACTTTAGCCACCTTGATTGACATTTATGTTACGTTTTCTATATTATTAAAAGGCTATTAAGGACATAGCCTTTAAATAGCCATTAGTTAGTAAGTTAGGGTTTGGTATTTTTGCACCTATTAGGGTTTCCTTCATTGTACTATATATTGTAACTAATCTATCTTAACGAAATCAATCATCAATTTTCGAAATTAGCTTCATCTTGAAAGCTTGGCTTTGTCCAAAAATTTCTTAAGCGATGGATTCCCGTTGTTTCATGCAATCGACTTATCTATGGCGTGGCAACCTTAGTGGCGTATCCGTGCTAGCAGAACACTACAAGGAATCATCCTAAGGGTTCTCAAAGACAAGTTCTTTGTGGGTCTTCTTTGTGGCCTTGGAAGGGTTTTGTTCCAACAAAATCAAATTTGCGGTGCTTGGGGTTCTATCCATTGCGAGGGGTTTGCTTGGCCTTAACATCCAAGTGAGTTCTGCATCATTTGGTATAAGAGCTTAGGGTTCCAAGGTTTTATTTTTCTATCTTTACTTTGTGTTTTTAATTTAGTCTTTATTGTGTTTTGAGATGGAAAGAGAATTGAGACCATGGATAGAAATTTTCAAAATAATTTGGTCTTCGTCTTTCGTACGAGATGTCGTATAAACTCTAGAGCGTGTAGTATGATCATCAGTAGAAAAGATCCTACTAATTTTGCTAGTACTACAATAGTGGAAAAGTTGGGATTACCATTGATACCTATGGATAGACCTTACATATGGATGAGTGAATTTGGCGAGGTTGAGGTTAGACATAGAGTTGTGGTAAGTTTTGTTATTGGGGAAAAAATATATTGTTGAGGTAGTTTGTGAAATAGTTCCTATTAGTACTACATATATATCATTAGGCAAACCTTGGTATAAATTTAACAAAGTGGTTTATGATATGGATAAGAATAGGTATAAGGTCAAATATGGTGAGAAAGTCATTGTTATCATTCCTTTAACACCACAACAAGCATATGATGATGTGTTGTATTTTACAAAAAGTACGAGTAGTGAGAGACATGGTAATGTCGATAAAGTACATTATATGGAGCCATCAGAAAATGACATTGGTAATGATATTGTTGAAGAATTTATTGTAAATGAGATTGTAAGACAACAAGTTGGGGTAGTAGTCAAGAGTTTTAATGAAAGAGAGATCATTAGCGAGGCTAAAATGAGTGAGAATGCTTGTGAGGCCATGAGCATTGAAGGAGTAAACACTTGTGAGACCGAGAGTTATGAATGTGTTGTTGTCAGTGACATGGTGAGTGGAAATGCTTGTGAGACCATGAGCATTGATGGAGTAAACACTTATGAGGCAGTGCGCTTTGAGGTTTAAAAATATAGTGAAGCTGAGCATGTGTGTGAGGTCTTTGCAAGTAAGGTTGAGATAGTGGCCATGGGTGATGATGAAGTCGTGAAAGCGGGTGAAAATGAAGTGGATATAGTAGTGAAGTTTTTACCTAACACAAACTCTACTATTTATGTTTATTCATTGCAGGTGCACGCGGTCAAGTATGATTTATTTATTTTCCAAGATCATCATTTCAATTGATTTTTTCATAACTATCTATGCTTCGGGTTCAGATTCGAGGACGAATCCATTTCAAGAGAGGGAGAATAATATGATCCTGGGTACCCTCTAGAGGGTCCTCGACGACAGAGTTCAATTGGGCCTATTGTGGGTTAATTTGTATTCACTCTTTAAGTCCAACACAACTTTCAAACCTAAAGAACCAGATTGAAATAGATGAGAATGACACAAGCCCAATATAGAAGCATTTTTGACGAATCAAGCCGAATCAAGTCCGATACCAAAAATTCGGCCAAGACAAGACTTAATGGGCTTGAGACACATAATTTGGGCCTTGTTACATGAAGGCCACGAAATTTAGGAGTTTTTGGTGAAATGAGACAACTTTAGACATTTTGGGAACAATTGTCACCTTTGTTGACTTATTAGGCACCTTTGTTGGATTTTTTTGATTTTGTTGTTTTTCCTTTTGTTGAATTTTTTTGGCAAAGTTTTTGATGACTTTAGACACCTTGTTTAACATTCATGTTATGTTGTCTAGATTATTAAATGTCTATTAAGGGCATAGCCTTTAAATAGCCATTAGTTAGCAAGTTAGGGTGTTTCGGTATTTTTGCACCTATTAGGGTTTCCTTCATTGTACTATATATTGTAACATTTCTTTCCTAATGAAATCAATCATCAATTTTCGAAATTAGCTTCAACTTGAAATCTTGGCTTTGTCCAAAAATTATTTAAGGGTGGGATTCCCCTAATTTCATGCAATCGACTTATCTAAGGCGTGGCAACCTTAGTGGCGTCTCCGTGCTAGCATAACACTACAAGGAATCATCTTAGGGGTTCTCAAAGACAAGTTCTTTGTGGGTCTTCTTTGTGGCCTTGGAAGAATTTTGTTCCTACAAAATCAAATTCATGGTGCTGAGGGATCTATCCGTTGCGAGGGGTTTGCTTGGCCTTAAACATCCAAGTGAGTTCCGCGTCAGAAAGTTTCGCATATTCTGCTAACAGAGCCGAGTCACTAGGGTTATTCTGTAAAGCACACTGCACCCTATCTAACTCCCTCCTAACCTCTAAGGCCCTACCTGAAAGATTAGAAAAGTGCTCAACATTAAACTTCTTCAGAGCCACCTTCACACTTTTCAACTTATGACATAAATAGAACATCGGGGTTCCACAAACATCAATATCCCAAGCCCTAGCCACAATAGAAAGAAAATCAGAATGATCAGCCCAAATATCAAAGAATTTGAAAGGAGTTTTCCTCTTTGGGAGCTCAGAAGCTTAACAACTATAGGAGAGTGGTCTGAAATCGAGGGGGAAGAAACCTAACAACCAAATCCGGAAAGAGAAACTCCCACAAGGAATTAGTGATAACACAATCAAGCTTCCACCAAATAGGACAGTGAACTTGCTTATTAAACCACGTAAAACGACTGCGAGAAAATTGAAGATCGTCTAAACCAGCCTACCCTAAGCAGCATCCCAAATCGTCTTTCTAAGAAGGCCATGAAAAAAACCACCACTATGTTCGAGAGTAGAACGGATAGCGTTGAAATCCCCCATAACTAACCATGGAGAAGCATCAAAATCACTACCATAAGTAATCAAATCAGCCCAAAGCTCCCGACGCTTCTCATAATCGCACTCATCATAGCCCACAAAAACCACATAACTCAAAATAGCAGAAACATGTGACACACGATAATGTATAGCTTGAGGGGATGAATGATAATGCTCACATCAACATCACTAGGATTCCAACAACCCAAATTCGACCAAACATAAGAACATTAGAATGGCAAAAAAAACTTCAAGAAAGGATTTATAGATCAAGAAAAATTCACAAAATTAATATCCTTCATCTTAGTTTCAACTAAACCACACAGAGAAAGTTTCTCATCACGAAAGAACCTTCTAACTTAAGCTTGTTTCAAAGGGTCATTGAGACCCCAGATATTCCAAAAACCAAAAATCATTAAAAACAGATAGAAGATGAGAAACCCACCCAAGAAAATCATCATCGTCTACCCCCTATCGGGGATTGTCGTTTCTGACTCCTCTTACCTCCCGAGCCCTTCTTAGGCTTGCAACCATAATCCAACTTCTTTTTCTCCAAAGAGTCTTTAGCCTTAACAGCTAGTATATTATCATTAGGAAAGGGCGAATCACAAACAGTAACAAGCAGACTCTTAACTAAACCATCCTCAGAAATATCCTTAATAGGAAGTGTTGCAATATGAGTGAATTCACCCTCCTCTTCTTATCCACAGCCTCCACAATAATTTCCTTAGCAGTATCAATTGGCATAGAAATAACTGCCGGAACCGATTCCAAACTCTTAGAAGAACACTCACCCATAACAAAAACATTATTAGCGGTATCACCTGAAATCTCAACCCCACTTGTCTTAACAGGAGTAGCCAAAACCGCAGCCTTACCCATCATCTTCTTAGAAACTGAAATCTATACACCTTGTCTATCCTTATCTACCTAAGCCGAAACAGCAACAACTGTAGGAGTGGTGGTCTTAGGCACCCAGGTCTGTGGTGGTTTACTCTCCCCCTTCATAGGACATGAATTCAGAGAATGACCAAAAACCTCACAAGTAGAACACTTCATAGGAACCCATTCAAATTTGGCCATAACTCTTAACTACATACCATTCGAACATTGGAAGTCAAAATCCTCACCTAGAGCCTTCTTAGCATCAATCTCTACACAAACCCGGGCATAACAAAGTCGTTTCCTGGATAGGGTGATTATTTTTACTTATAGTAATAATAGTTTGTATGTTTTTACTTTCTTTTATGTTTAGTAATTAATTTCCGCTGGGGGAAGGTTGAAACCTTTAATATGATAAGGTATATTAATCTTATTTATTTTATAATATAGAAATTATAATTTAATAATATGGATTAATGTTGATACCGCATAAATGGCTGGTTTTATTTATTTAAATCCACATTCAACCAACAACCAATCTCTTCCGACCTCAATTAGATACCTGTAAATAAATATTATCAATAATTAACAATGTACAAATTAAGTCCTAATGTGATCAATATTTTTATACTGCTTGAGCGATACGTGTGCTTACTTAACATGTGTGTTTATCACCGATCAAGTTTTTGGTGCCGTTGCCCAGGCAGGCTTAATTTTTCTTGCGCTATTAATTTTGAAGTTATATATTTTACTTGTATCTAATTTTCTTTATTTTTATTTGTAATTTTTATTTCTTTCTTTTATTTTTCAGGTGGTTGAAATGGATCACTATTGGGCGATGGAAGCATTAAGAGCTTTAAGAGGTGAAGATACACCCCATATCAGGGAGACACAATCTGGTTTTTTGAGGCCTGTTGTCCAGCCCAACAACTATTAGTGGATGTTAGAGAGAAAAAACACAACATTTGCTCAACAATTTCAGAACATGATGATAAGATGTGAGATATGTGAATGTGACCACCCTAGCGATCATTACACATTCCACTATAATTCGGGGTGGCAATTATCAGAATCATTCATGGTACAATAATAAAGAACCCACATATTTCACTGAATCTTATTATCCTCTTATCCATCATCAACCTACGATCTTCCTTAAGAACCAGAACCATTAGAGGAAGAACGATTGATTGACATACTCGAGATAGATGAAAAATGGTTGTTTGACATGTTTAAGAAATGAGAAGTTGAATTGGATGCAATCATTCAGATTCTAGCAGCAACCATACAGAGATTGATAGATCAATTGAGACAATTTATTGACAACTAGAGCTACATACCTCAATGAGCATTTTTAGATGACACTGATGAAGCCTTCGAGAACCAAGAATTTCATAATGACACCTTAACCGGGGAAGAGACTGAACAGTGTCAAGAGTTAGAGGTATCAGTTCAGGAGCTCGAACAAGCAGAATCTCAACTTGATCTAGATCATTCTCCGGTCATTGAATGAATCTGTAAGGTGAAACAAGTAGCAGAGCTGCTCGTACCATCCATACCAACAAATAAGAAACTTGAAGCATGCATTACGTAAATGTGAGATGAAGAGCTGAACAAGGAAATGTAAAAATACATCTGTGAAGAAAAGGTGAAGCAAAATGTAGGACAAAGGCAAGAGCAAATGTGTGATCATATTGAAAATCTCGTGACAACAGAGGAAACACCATAATATTGGGGAGTACATATCGATGACACCACCTAGAAGCTTCACAGAATGTTACTCCCATTCAAAGTCAAGCATTATACGAGACCACCTGATATATTTTCATTTCTTTCATGAACCACTGGAGCTATAAAGTTTAAGAAGACGGCGTGAGCACTAAATCAAACAAAATCATTTTGGCCACCTAACTTTTGGAAAAGGCAATGGAAAAGCAGTGCTCATGGGACTATCCTTTCGTGGACGTCCAAAACCATGAAGAAGCCTCATTGAATGATGGTCTTCAGTCACGTCCGGCTGAAGACATAAAATTTAGCGCTAGTGGGGAGGCAATGTTTGGGTTCCTAGAACATGACAATGATATTTTAAGTCATGATTTCGTGTGAATACTCAAAGAAGTTGCGGAAAAAAACTTACATTGATCGGTTTCGTTGGATGTTGGAAGTTTAAAACTTTTGTGTTTGAGAAGAGCTCCAATCCTTTCCCTTGTGTTCCAAACTCTACGATTTTTTTCCCGAACACCTTGGTTGACTTATTTAAGTGCTAGCTCTCTTGAAATTTTACAACAAAATCTCTAAGATGGAGAAAGAGGCTCTCGACTTTTTCTTGTTGGAGAGGAGAAAGTTATTTTTTTCAATTTTTGTGTTGTTTAATTGATTTTCCAAAAGTCAATTATCATATACCAAATCCTTGTTTTGGTACTGGTCATTCCAAAATGACAATGTGTATTTGACAAGTTACCAACAAATTCACAACCAACTTCTATCACCAAAAAGTAAATAAAGTTGACTAATGATTTGAGTTGGTGGCCCCACTTTAAAATTCAAAATTCGAGTGGGCCCGCTTAACACATTTCGGGCTCGGGTTCGTTTAATTCCAAATTAACGAATTTTCCGTTGCGATATAATTAAATCTAATTTATTTAATAATTATGCTAGCAAAATTATTATTAAAGTCGCTTACAAATTAAATCTAAATTAATTCGTTCGCCCGAATTAAAATCCAATTTTAATTCCGCATTGAAATCTAATTTCAATTAATAAATCGAATATATTATTTAATCGATTAATTCCAAATAATCGTTCTCTCTCTTCTATTCGAATTTTATCCAGATAAATTCTTGCCGTAATTAATCCTAGATTAATTTTCTCTCTTATAATTAATCCTACATTATTCTATTCGAGTCAAACGTCATCGGTG
>SKCR01005419.1:0-25860 GCA_019454045.1 Zanthoxylum bungeanum | reverse complement strand
AGTATGAGACACCAAGTCGCGTACATGTTATGGCATACATGATCGATCCGACTGCTTAAGCGAACAAGATCTGATTCATTGAATCTCTCTCATCTTGAGTTTTAGGACACCGTCCTTGGATAGAGAGACGTCATGTGACACCGGAAGCAGCCTCCTTGGACTGATCCATGTTGAATCTCTTCAACACTTTGTCAATGTATGAGTTCTCGGAGAGTGCCAACAACTTTTAGATCTATCCTAGTAGATCCTTATTCCTAGAATAAAGGTGTCTCTCCCAAGTTTTTCATAGAGAAATTTAATGAAGCCAAGCTTTCACCGATTTAGTATGGGAATATCATTGCTAAGAAGCAATACATCATTAATATATAGGACAATGAATGTCAGTACGCTCCCATTAACCTTCTTATATACACAAGAATCATCTCTGTTTTGAATGAAACCATATTCCATTATGATCTCATCAAAATGTTGGTTCTAAGAAAGCAATGTTTGCTTCAATCCATAAATAGATCGATTTAACTTGCAAACCTTGTTTGCATGTTTTGGCACGACAAAACTGTCAGGGTGTTTATATAAACATCCTCCAAAAGGTTTCCGTTAAGGAAAGCTCTTTTGACGTCCATCTGCCATATTTCATAATCGAAATATGCAGCAATAGCAAGCATTATCTGAATGGATTTAATCATGGCAACGAGTAAAAGGTTTCTTCGTAATCGACACCATGCTGATGACGATACCCTTTCGCTACAATCCTAGCTTTGTATGTTTGTATGTTGCATCCATGTCTGTCTTCACCATGAAGACCCATTTACTACCAATAGACACTATGCCTTCTGGTACATCAACCAGTGTCCAAACTTAGTTGGTATACATGGAATCCATTTCGGACTTTATGGCACATTCCATAAAGCAGAGTTAATACCTTGTATCGCTACCACATACGTAGCGGTTTGTATTCCTCAATAAGATTAATGTCTACATGAGGTAAGATCAGAAACCATACCTCATAGGTTGTTTTCTGACTCTCTCCGACCTACGCGGTTCTTGTGTATTAGAAGATTGTGGAACAGTCTCATCCTTGATGAACTGTTCGTGTTCCGTGAGGGGATCGGTGTCAGGAACAGTATCACTCTGATTTTCATCGAGTTCTACTTTCCTCCCATTTACCACTGCATTTAGTAATTCCTCTAAGGAAAACTGCATGGAGAGCAAAAAATATTTTGTTCTCTTATGGGTTGTGGAAATAATATCCTTTGGTTCCCTAGGATAACCAATTAAAAATAGGCAGTTATCCGATTTGGGTTTTGGCACCATCCAAACGTTTAATATATGTCCAGCATACCCAAATCTTCATGAATGATAAACCCAGTTTCTTTCTTGTCCATATTCATATGGAGTCTGTCCAACATATTTGACGGAACCTTATTCAAAATAAGTATTGCACTGTTCAATGCGTATCCCGTGAAGGAAATTGGTAGCCCAGTGCGACTTATCATTGACCTTACCATGTCCAACAAAGTTCGGTTTCTCCGTTCGGACACACCGTTCAATTGAGGTGTTCCGAGAGGAGTCCACTGTGAAAGAATACCATACTCTTTTAAGTAATCGAGAAACTCATTGCTCAAGTATTTTCCACCACGGTCCAACCATGATGTTTTAATACTTTTACCGGTCTGTTTTTCTACTTCGTGTCGAAACTCTTTGAATTTCTCAAAAGTTTCCGACTTGTGTCTCATACGATACACATAACCATAACGCGATGCAACATCCGTAAAGGTTACGAAGTATTCATATCCACCTCTAGCCTGGCTAGAAATGGGCCCACATACGTCACTTTGATCGAGGACTAACAGCTTAGTGGCACGTACACCTTTACCGCTAAAAGGCATTTTAGGTATTTTGCCTAATAAACAAGATTCGTAGACGTCATATGAATTAGGATCAAATCCGTCCAAGTATCCATTCTTCCAAAGAGTGGATATACGAGTCTTGTTAATGTGTCCCAGACAATAATGCCACAGATAAGTTTCATCCATGTTACTCAATTTGAGCTTTTGTTTGTCATGTTATATGTTTGAGATTCATTTATATTCAAAATATAAAGACCATTATTAACATATGTTGTACATATCAAAATGTCATCTTTATATACAAAACACCCAGTGTTCATGAATACAAAGGTATACCTGCATCGAGTTAAACTAGATACAGAGATTAAGTTCCTTAGTCAAACTAGGTACATAATAACAGTCACATAATGTATACATCCCCAAGGGCAGATACAAAACATAGGTCCCAACGGCCAAAACATCGACTCTCATCCCGTTTCCGACTCGTAGGTCGATCTCACCTGAAGCCAGTATCTGCTAATCAGCAGATGCTACACACCAGTACATATGTGAGTACCATATCCAGTATCAAAAATCTAATTTTTTAAAACCAGTAGTGGACATGTTATAACAAACATACCGGAAGCCGGAGCCTTGCCCGTCTTCACTTCCTTCAAATCCACCTTGTTCTCATGGCAGTCACGCTCCAGTGACCCTGTTGTTTACAATGTAGGCAGACGTCTTGGGATATGTCCTTAGTCTTCATCGAAGACTGTGATGATTTAGCCTTGCCCTTTTTCTTTTTTTCTTATTCACACCCCCAGAAGCCTTCGGCCAAGCCTTGGCCATCTGGGATGTCGAAGTAAGATGCGCGCCTCGCACTTCTTGCCCTTTAAAAGCTCTAGTTCTGATTCTTTCAGCATTGTCATTAATTACTCTCCAAGATTCTTCTCTTGGTTCATCATGTTATAGTTCAGGACGAACCCGCCCCAGCAGTCGAGCAGAGACTGTAAGATCAAATCTATGGAAGTCTCGGCCTCGAAGGTTATGCCGAGCTGACCTACCTGTTCGATGTCAGCAATCATCTGGGACACATAATGCTCGACAGATGTACCCTCTGACATACGCGATCGAAAGAGCTTCTTTTACAATTCGTACTTCTAGATCTAAGGTTAGATCTATGAAGATCCTCCAATTTCAACATCATACTATAAGGATCCAATCCTTTGTTCTGACGACGAAACTGAGGAGTCATTACGGCAAGCATGACAGATTGAGCACTAAAGTTATCATCACGATGAGTCTTCCAAAGCTCATGCTCTACTTTTGCTCAACTTCGGGCTCAGACCCAAGAGGTTTCTCTATGACATAGAGTAACTTCTCGGCTTCCATGACTATCCTCAGATTCATCTCCCAATCTGGAAGATTAGAGCCGTTAAAGAAATTATCGCCCATGATTATGTCCCTAACGCTAATCTTTCCAGCCATCTTGAATGCAATAGTCCAACTATCCAATCAACGATTTTGGGTACACTCAAAATATAATGGTTACTATAGTCCAACTATATAACCAACTACAAGTGGAGTAGTGTCTTGTACAGTCTAATTATTTAAAGAAAGCAATAATCAATATTAGTCCAACTAATTTATTTATAACAACGATAAATAAAATAAAAGAGTGCGTGTAAGCAAATATTAAACGAAATTACAAATTTAATACCGGCCTCCCACTATTTTTCGGCGAGCCTCTAACCATATGTAGAGTACTCGGGAAACCCAGTTTCCTAGTGGGCTAGAATCTCGTTAAATAACACACAACCTTGACTTTGGCCAACAAGATGTATGAAACATAACTAGGTAGATCTCTAAGATCAATTGGATCTCATCCAATTCCTAGATCCAGTAGGTGGACCTCCAAGTCCAAAACAAATATCCAATATATTTCCTAAAATTTTCCTCTGAATCAACTAAGCATTGGCTTTAGCTCAACAAGCTTAATGATTCCAGTTAAGCGTGACCCATTGACAGTGGGAAAGCTTCGTAATTCACGTCGATGTACAGAAGAGACCTTGATTTTGGCCAACAAGTCACAACTGCCCAAGACATGTGATATATAACAAAGCTTTCGTGGTTCAAACACATCCGCGATGGACAATGATCTTGACTTTGGCCAACAAACCAATGCCAATCTTGGATCTTGAGAGAGAACCACTCAATGGAAGAAAAACACTTAATATTAAAGTGAGGGTTTTTCGCGTAAATTGGAAACCAATTTATTATCTTTGATTAGGTCTCACCATACACCCTTAAACATGCATTCTAAAAGCATAATAAGAAGCGAATAAATTAATAATGATATGCGGATGGATATATAATACAATTTATTCCTAGAACAAATCACTCTTTTTCCTCTCTCCCGCTAGCACTTTACATACTTCTACCCAATTACATAACACTAAAAGAAACCTCATTTGCATTTAGGGGAATTGGTGAGAAGAGAAATACAAAGAGATAAGGAGGTGAAAGGCTGGACACGCATGTCCAATTTAATAAATAAGTACCAAACGAACAACAATTTCCAAAATTGCCCCCACCGATCTAATATTCATCTGATATACATTATTCATTCAAATACATCCAAGTATTCACACAAAGCATGCTGTCAATCAATCTAATCCAATTAATTCATCTTTGATTAATGATCATCCAATGTTCATACAACGATTTGATTTGCGCGAGTCCAACTCGTTTAAGAATAAATACTCAAAGTATGCATTCTTCAATTATATTGAACTATAATTTTAAATCCAATTCAAATTGTATTCAATACTAATTCGTGTTTAATTCCAAATTAAACAATTACACTTTTAATAGTGATTTTTAGACTTGGATTCCAAATCCATCCAATTGGGTCTCAAATGCCCAATTAGCATCCAATGTCAATTCAATTAAAGTCCAATGGGCTTTCAATTAATTCTTTAGGCATGGGCTTTGGCCATTATGGATCCAACCCAAGATGCCAAGGCCTAATTTAGGAATCACCCTATGCCACAAAATCAATTTCGGCCCATTAGGCCCAATTAAATTATTAAAGGCCCAATGTCATATTTTGGACTTTATGGAAATGGTTTTAGGCCCAATTGGATCCAACCCAATTGTCCAAAACAAAACTTGGCCCAACCAAGCCCATTAGCCCAAATATAACAAATTAGCCCAATCCAATTTTAAAGACTAATTTATATTAACATAATATTCCAAATATCACATTAATTTTAATTAAAGTGTAATTAATACAATTAATCAATTAATCTAATGTTTCCAAAACACTAATTAATCCAATTAATCATGCTTAACATTCAATTCATGTCCAACACAAATTGAAGCAAAATCAATCTAACAACATGCTTCAAACTCACGGCTAAGGCAAGAAATAATATCCAATTTTGATTTCAATCCAATTAAATCAACAAT
Source organism: Zanthoxylum bungeanum (assembly GCA_019454045.1). Taxonomy (NCBI): domain Eukaryota; kingdom Viridiplantae; phylum Streptophyta; class Magnoliopsida; order Sapindales; family Rutaceae; genus Zanthoxylum; species Zanthoxylum bungeanum. The sequence goes on along the minus strand of SKCR01005419.1, from coordinate 20,560 downwards.
CAATATTCATTCCATGCTTATAACACATTCAATTGTCAAATTTTCAAAAAATCACCATGACCATACTATGGTCAAGATTCGGCCATGATAAAATTTGGGAAATTTTTTATCCAATCAATTTCTCAAATCTAATGATGCAAAAATCCAATTCATCATCATATAAACACAACCAAACAATCAATTTGGAAAAATCATGCTCCAAGCAAAAATACCCAAATAAAGTCCATAAACTCTAGAAATTAAAATCAAGTTTAGGTGGCTCTGATACCATTGTTAGTGTCTCTAAGACTTGTCAAGGATCCTAAACATGATTCTAGTGTGAATAAAATCAAAATAAGTTGCGGAAGACTTACATTGATCGGTAGAGAAGTTCAAAACTTTTGTTGGATGTTGGAAGCTCCAAGCTTTGAAAATGAATTCCAAACTCAATGGTGAGTTTCCCCATCACCTTTCTTTGACTCCTTTAAGTGCTAGCTTGAACAAAATTGAAAAAAAAATTTCTCCTCCAATAAAAAGCAAGTTTCGGCCAAGAGAGAGGATAGGAAGAGAGTGAATAGTTCTATTTATGTTTTCCAAAAACATATATTAAAGTTGGTGTGTGTTGACTTGGTAGGTGTGTTATCAAAAAATCTAATTAATTGTTCCCAACCACTTCCATCAAATGTCAAACAATTGATGTAAGTGAAGTGAGTCCCACCACTTTAAATTCCAAATTCAAGTTGGCTTCTTCAACACACTTTGGGCTCGGGTTCGTTTAATCCGATTAAACGAATTTTCTGTTGCGACGTAATTAAATCCAATTTAATTAAATAATAATGCCTAGCAAAATTATTACGAAAGTCGCTTGCGAATTAATTCCAAATTAATTCGTTCGCTTGAATTAAAATCCAATTTCAATTCCGCATTGAAATCTAATTTCAATTAATATATCCAATATATTATTTTAGTCCAATTAAACAAATTAAATAGTAAAATTCAATTTAACTATTAAATTTACTTTGCCGATTAATTCCAATTAATCGCGTTCTCTCTTCTAGACGAATTTAATCCCAGATAAATTCATGTCGTAATTAATCCCAGATTAATTTTCTCTCTCATAATTAATCCCAGATTAATTTTGTTCGAGTCAAATGTCATCGGTGAATCTTTCAGAAGCGACCCAAGAGATCCCTGGATATATTGGCAGTAAATACGGTCATCGGACTATCCAAACATGTGCGTACCCGGTACCACATTCTTACCGATTTACAAGACATGGTTGGCTTCTAGCAAAGCACCGTGCCTACCCAATTCTCCAGAAATATTCAACCAGGAATATATAATCTTTATCAGACGTAATATACTATGCATTGCGTAATATGATCCAGTATTAGATGTCACATGCTAGGCCTAGGGCTGGAATTGTGTCTGCCACATACGAAGCATATATCGGATCACTATCAATTAGTCTCTATAATCGGATAATCATGACCTAGTCATACTATCCCGATAGTTGCAGTATTTAAGAGTACTAGTTATGTATCCCTGCGTGATCATCATCTCCATATGAATGAAATGATACTCTCATCTTGACATCACATCCAATACACTACGATTCTCAGTATACCCAGAAGAGGCGTACACAGAACCTGTTAAAGCTCTGGACGACCAAAACCAAAGTATATTGATCGTCGCAAGTATTAGCGATGCAAGTCTCAGGTTAAGACCACGTACACCTACTCTGATTCGGATTCCCATATACACATATTCATACTACCAATGGGATTCCGATGGGTCTATCCAGAGCGAAGCTGTTCCCGTCCAACGGCTAACAGAACCTCATATCACACTTGCATAAGTATACAATACTTAAATATATGAGAACTATGTCGTTAAGCTTCCATAACGCGCACAACTGTAATACTAGTTTATTCCGCATTATCGATGTCCAGTCTCGATAATACTACGACTAGGGATATTTAATGATTAAACCTTTCGTGGATTAATAATGTCTCATATCTTATTAATCTGGTACTAATCATATAGACTTTTATCATTTATATATCCAAGTAATCCAATTACAAAATGATAAAAGAGCAATTTCCTTTGTCACATAGTTAATTTGTACAAAAATACCATGTCTTTTACAAATAGTGTTGTTATGGGTCATAATTGTCTAAAACTGGATATGTTTGGACAACATCAGATAAAGATATCAGAGTTTTCATTCGTGTTACGTTCGTCATACCGTTAGAACAAGTTACGTTTGTGTCACGTTCATCATTTCATTCGATCGAAAGCTTCAGAAGGCCATACGTTCAAGTTATGTTCGACATTACGTTCGAACGAAAGTGTCCAAAGACCATTCTTTCGAGTCACATTCTTTATTACGTTCGAACAAAATAGATCAGAGGCTTCATGTTCGATTCACATTTGATCTGGCGTTCAAATGATTTTACGGAAACATTCACGTTCGAACACTCGTGCGCGTCTTTGTTATTGTGGACCAGTTTTGAATCCAGTTTTGGACTTGGAAAATCCTACCTATAAAATTAATAACATAGTCTCTTTACCAGTGTTGGAATAAAATTACCTAAACCTATTTTGCATTCAGTTTCTAACTTTTTGAAGAGCACTCATCCTTAAAGACTCAATCTCATGTTTTTTTTTTTATTGTGAGTGATTTTTTTTTGTTTCACCACCATCAACCCTTCAAACACAAACTTCAGAGTTTTAAGGTGGAGATTGGTGTTCGGAATTTGGAAGTATGAGTTGGTAGATTTAATTCACTGAGACTTCAGATGTTTTGAAGAAGACTGCTTGGAGCATGCTCGAGAAGTTCTTCAGGTGATTACAGTAGTATGAATAGAGTCTACAAAGTTGTTGCTTAAGATCTTTTTACCATATCTGTAAGTTTTTCTCATACAGTGGATTTGGGTGGTAACATATACCCGGAGTGATTTTTCTCTGACAAGAGTTGTTCATTTTGTAAATAAATTTGTTTCTCTTTTGTTTACTTTCTGTAATTTATTTTGTGTTTGTTAGATTGTTCTCTTCGTAATACACCTATTCCCCCGTCATCCCCATAGGTGTATGTAAAATGTGAAGCCTTATCATCCATTGGATAAGGGACACGTGGCGCAATCATTGCCGTTGTCCCAATTACTTCAATTTGCCAATCATATATAAAGGGTACTTAGGTTGAAAATTAGTTAAGGTTTTCATTTTAATTGTTTACATATTTTTCTCCTTTTATTTGGCTAAGTGTTAAGCTTATTTCCTAGTCCAAGTTAGTGTAATCTTCAATTGGGATTTGAGAGATTGACACTTTTAGAGATTAGGGTTTCTTGTGAGATTTGGGGAAATTACAATTTGTAAACGGATTCAAGATTCTTGTGTAATCTTGAAAGTGAATAGTGCAGCGAGCTCCTTGTTCCGGAGTTCAACGTGGATGTAGTCGGGAATTTTTCCGGCGAACCACGGTAAAAGTCTTGCTTCTTGATTGTTTGATTGATGTGTTTAATGATTAAATTTGCGGAAAACCTTAACAATTGGTATCATAGCCCATTAAGATTAGTGGGCAGAATAGCAAGTGATCAAGAATCAAGGCCCAAGATCCATCTCCTTCAATTCGGCAGCAAAGGGCAAAAATCCCTAATTTCTTGTCAAAGTAACAGAGCCATCGACGAAGGGCCAATCGACGCAAATCAAAGACAAACAGAGGAGCCATCGAAGAATCACTCAAATAACAAAAGACATCAACGACGTCTGAAATCACAATCGAATAAAGCAATTGAAAAACAAATATCACTGAACAAAATCACTGCCAAAGACACAGCAAAAAAAAACTCAATTAAAGGACAAGAGAGCCATCGACGAAGATCAAAAGGAGATCACAACCACAAAAAAAAAAAATTAGAAACGATCGTCCAAGATTCAAAAGCACCGATCAGAGACAAGAAATAAAGAACAAAGCCACAACCGAATCAAGAACGAGATTGGACGTACAGACATGCCCAGTTCCTTTGACGATCAAAATTCTTGAGTGGTCAATCCAAATTCATGGTTGCCAACTAGGGCATCAGAGGCGGCAGACCCAAACTGTGTCTGCGGAATACGACTCCAGGTGTACCGAGTAAAGGCTGTGTTTGCTTAATTTGGGCATTGCGTGGAAGGAAAGTTATTCCCCTGTCACCGAGCTGCTGGCATGCGAGCCTGGACTGCCGTGTTGTGTTTCTTGACTTACATATCAAAACAGAATAGTGACCAAATATTAGGTTGTTGATTAAGGGAACTGAACTGCCGAATCAAGTCAGGTGCCGAATAAAGGCTAGGTAACCGATCAATCTTGATTTACCCCTGTTTGCAGATTAGGGCTGGGCTTCGAAGGCTGAAATCAAGCTTGTGTGGGTGTTTAACAATTTGCGGGTTAGGTAAGTAAGACCGTGTGTTGCCTAATTGAAAAATTGTGAATTGCCGAGTGTGTTCTGGGCGAATTGATCAGTGAATTGCCGAATGTGTTCTGGGCAGATTGATCAGTGAGAAATAGCCGAGAGAGTTGTGAAAGTGATTCGGTTGTGTTTGAATTGAAATTCTGCCGAACTGCGTTATGGCAGATTGGTTGCATTCTATCGAAGTGTATTAGGGCAGATTGGGTGAATTGCCGATTAAGTGTCTGAATCAAAGGAAACAGAAATGTCGACCATGAGACTCGACATTGGGATATTTGATGGGAAAGGAGATTTCACCACATGGAAGAAGAAAATGAGGGTTCTGCTTTCCCACCATAAGGTGGCTTTGGCGTTGGAACCGGACCCAGAAAAGTGGCCAAAGATGGAAAAGGAAGCGAAGGACGAAATCCTGGAAGAGGCTTACAACCTGATTTTCCTTCACCTTGGAGATTCGGTCATCAGAAAGGTTGACGGAATGGACACGGCCATTCAACTTTGGGGTAAACTCGAATCTCTTTATTCTGTTATTTCTGCACCAAATTTAGTGTTCTTAAAAGGAAATTTGTTTAATTACAAGATGGATACTAATAAGTCGATAGATGATAATTTGGATGAATTCACGAAAATGACTCAAATCCTTAAAGGAACTGACCAAGCCCTAGGAGACTCTAGCGAAGCTATGATTCTATTAAATGCATTGCCTGAAAAATATAGTGTCGTTAAGAACTCTCTACAGTACACAGGAGTTGTACCTAGGCTAGACTTAGTGATATCTGGTATAAGGGCTAGAGAGCTAGAACTTAGAACCAGTAGGAGAGGATGAGCGAACTTATTCGTGAAAGGAAAAAATGAAAGGAAATATAATGGTCCGAATAATCATCAGACTAATAACCAATAACCTAAAAGGAAGAAAAAGAACAAACATGATAAGAATAAGAATAGTGACAAGAAGTGCTATCATTGTGGAAAGATGGGACACCTTAAAAGAATTGTTATAAGTTCCTTAGGGAACAGGAAAATGAAGGCAGTGCTATTGTGGCTGCTGAAAAGGGGTCGATTTGCCTATCTGAGGCATTGACTGTGTCTAGTGATCACATTTGTAGAGAATGGATTCTGGACTCAGGGTGTTCTTTTCACATGAGTCCGTATAGGGACTGGTTTGTCAACTTTAGAAATTCAGACCAAGGCACTGTGTATATGGGTAATGATAATACTTGTAGGATACAGGGAGTTGGGGACATAACACTTAAACTCCATGATGGTAAAGTTAGGATACTTACTGACGTTAGATATGTACCTGACCTGAAACGAAACCTGATATCACTAGGAACACTAGATGAATTAGGTTTCACATATAAAGCACACAAAGGAAACATGCACATATCTAAAGGTAATAAACTGATCCTAATTGGTATAAAAGAAATGGATTGTATGTTCTAAATGGCCAACATGTATTCTCGGAAAAACTCATTTCTGCTTTAACTTCTAATGTTGATATGACTAATATATGGCACTTGAGATTTGGCCATATAGGCCAGAAAGGAATGCAGGTACTCAGCAAGCAGGGACAATTTGGAAAGGACCAGTTGAAGCCACTTAAGTTTTGTGAGATCTGTGTGTTGGGCAAACAGCACAGACAGAGCTTCCCAACTGGAATTCACTTGTCAAATACGAGTCTGGAGTATCTACATTGTGATATGTGGGGACCAGCAAAGGTTCAGACTCATGGGGGTAAGAAATATTTCCTCTCTATTGTTGATGACTACAGTAGGAAGGTATGGACATTCTTACTAAAATCAAAGGATGAAACTTTGACTAAATTTAAAGAATGGAAAGTATTAGTAGAAAATCAAACTAGTAACAAAGTAAAAGTCTTAAGAACTGATAATGGCTTAGAATTTTATAATACTGAGTTTGATCAATATTGTACTAGTGAGGGTATCCTAAGACATAGGATTGTTAGAAACACCCCTCAACAGAATGGAGTTGCGGAAAGAATGAATAGAACCCTATTAGAAAAGATCAGATGCCTTTTATTCTCTTCCGAACTTCCGAGGGCCTTTTGGGGTGAAGCCCTCAATACTGCTACTCATTTGATTAACCTTAGCCCTAATAGTTCCGTTCAGTTTAAGAGCCCAGAAGAAATCTGGTCTGGTAGGGCTCATAAGATAGCCCACCTTAGAGTATTTGGCTGTAAAGCCTATGCTCACCAGTCCATAGGTAAACTTGAACCGAGGTCAATCAAGTGTGTTTTCTTAGGATATCAAGAATGGACAAAGGGGTATAGGTTGTGGGAAAGGGAATCACCTGGAGTCAAAGTCATAGTTAGTCGGGATGTTATATTCAATGAACTTTATTTTCCTTGTAAATCTACTAACAAGAATGCAGGTGCCTTAGAAAAGGATCTAGCAGATTTTGATCTTGCAGGTGAAGCTCAGATGCAGGTGGAGCCAGGGACATCAGGGACTGCTGATCAAGTTGGTGACATGTCAGGCACGGAGACATCTGACGACACCTGCCCAGGAGAAATAACCATGAGGAAAACAGAAATGAAGTAGCAGAGATACAAGAACAAAGAGAGGAGGACACAGTTGATCAAGTGGATCAAACTGAGCAGCATGATGAAACACCACAAGACACATTGGCCAACTACCAGCTAGCGAGAGACAGAAGTAGGAGGCAGGTAAGGCCTCCTACCAGGTATGATTACTCAACCAATGATTTGTTTTTCTGTGCATTAATATCAAGTCATGAAATTAATAGGGTTGAGCCTGCTAGCTTAGGAGAGGCATTAAAGTCTACCCATAAACGTGAATGGGAAGCGACTATGGAAGAGAAGATGTCTTCTCTTAGTACTAGACCTGAGGTGATTAAAATGGAAAATGTACCTTATGCTAATGCTATAGGTTTTGTGATGTATGTCATGATTAGTACTAGACCTGACTTGTCATATGTTGTATCTTTATTGAGTAGGTTTATGTCTAATCCAGGTGGAGCACACTGGAGTGCTTTACAATGGTTGTTAAGATACTTGAATACTACTATTGATTATGGCTTATGTTTTAACAAATCTAACGCTTAAGATTTGGTAGAGTATGTTGATTCTGATTTTGCAGGTGACAGAGACTCGAGAAAGTCAACTATAACTTACTATTTCACACTTGGTGGAAATTGCATCAGCTGGAAGTCAAGCCTGCAACCGTTGGTCACACTCTCAACTACCGAAGCGGAGTATATAGCCATAACTGATGTGTTCAAGGAAGCCATTTGGCTTCAGGGTATCTTAACCGAAATACAACAGCTGCAGGGTAAGACAGTTGTGTATTCTGACAGTTAGAGTGCAATACATCTGAGCAAGAATCCAGTATATCATGAGAGAACCAAGCATGTAGATGTGAAGTATCATTTTGTGCGGGAAATTATCTCAAGTGGTAAGATTGAGATTAAGAAGGTTCCAACTGAAGACAACCCATCTGACATGGGGATAAAAACAGTGACTGCTGCCAAAATCTCCCATGCATGAAGCTGTTGCAGGTGGGGGTTGGCTGACCTTGCAGCCGACATGAGCAATGATGGAAGTAGGTGAGTTTGTTGTGCTATCTTGGCCTTAATGTGTCCTTGTGTATGATTGAGAGTGATGGATGTTTTTCGGCATCAAGGTGGAGATTGTAAAATGTGAAGTCTTATCATCCGTTGGATAAGGGACACGTGGCGCAATCCTTGCCGTTGTCCCAATTACTTCAATTTGCCAATCATATATAAAGGGTACTTAGGTTGAGAATTAGTTAAGGTTTTCATTTTAATTGTTTACATATTTTTCTCCTTTTATTTGGCTAAGTGTTAAGCCTATTTCCTAGTCCAAGTTAGTGTAATCTTCAATTGGGAATTTGAGAGATTGACACTTTTAGAGATTAGGGTTTCTTGTGAGATTTGGGGAAATTACAATTTGTAAACGGATTCAAGATTCTTGTGTAATCTTGAAAGTGATTAGTGCAGCGAGCTCCTTGTTCCGGAGTTCAACGTGGATGTAATCGGAAATTTTTCCGGCGAACCACGGTAAAAGTCTTGCTTCTTGATTGTTCGATTGATGTGTTTGACGATTAAATTTGCGGAAAACCTTAACAGTGTATATGATCAAAAACTATAATTTTTCATATTTTATCTTCAAAATGCATTTCAATTAGAGTGGTGATAGAGGCGCATAAAATTAATGCAAACTTAAGTTTATCTCACCAAGTATATGGTAATGTGACATCGGTTTGTAAAAAATAAGTTCGTATAAAATTTGTGAATCATGATGTAATTTAATTTTAAAAAAAAAAACTTATCAAGCTTTTTTTTTTTTTTTTTTTTGTCCGACGGTAACCCAATTTTCTCATTGTGAATAGAGTTCAAACTCTAAAACTCTTATTTTCAACACGAGAAAAACTTATATGGGATATGTCTAATATATCTATAATATGTTAATTAATACTTTTCTTTTCATTATTATTAATTAATTTTAAATTTAATGCATATATGTCAAAATATTATTGGATGAATATATCATGTCATATATATATTTTATCAAGCATTACGTGATTGTGAATGATTAATTATTCATGAGGAGATTTTATCAAGCATTACGTGATTAATTTAAAATATTTTAGAAAGCACTATTAGTTAATTACGCTCTATTTCTTTTGATTATAATTATGGTGTTATGAATAAATAAAAAAAGAAAAGCAAAGAAAAAAAGAGAGAGAAAGTTGTGTGTTGGTGGTGTCTTCTTATAGGCTAGTCAACCAAATGTTTTGGAGATTCAAATAGAACATTTAGAAGCATTTGAAAGTCTTTGGAAGTTCAAAGTTCAACAAATAAACTATATTAAATTTGGTCAAAAAGTTTCAAGTGGGAGCTTTATTTTTGGCTCTAAGATTTGAATGCTTTCCACCAACACTTTGTATTCCCACTTGATAATTAGTAATGAGAGAAGCTTTATGTTTCCAAGTGATCAAAAAATAGTCATGTTTATGTTTTGAGCAGTGATGATACAATGAATTTACTGTATATTTTTTAGAGTAATTTTTTTGTTGTATATTTGAATTTTTAATGGAGAGTTGAATATAAAGAAGAGTTATTAAAATCACTATTTATTAAGGAGTTACAAATTTATTTTGACACCTCCTCCCATAATGAAAAGCTACAACACCAATTTATTGTTTATAAGATGTTGTGTTGTGAATTAGGTTTGGGTCCCAAGGAGTACCCACTTTTGTGGAATGGTGAGGAGGTAGGCTAATGATGGTTCACCACACACGAGTGCGCGCGCTGCCGTCGTCATTCGTCGGTTCGGGTGGTTGCTATATATATCTTTTTAGAGAAAATATTTTTTATGGAAAAAAGAATTAATTATTTTTTATTTAAATCATGAAACCGTTTTATTTAATTTTGTAAACATTTTATAAATGTTTTTTTATTTAATGCAACATTGACAAAATTAAATTGCAAACGTTTTTATTATTAAATACAAACGGTCAAAAAAATTTCGTATATAAAGGGATTCTTCTTACATTGAAAATATATAAAAAAAAAAATGAATAAAAAAAATAATTTAACAAATCCTTCTCTCTGTCGAATATCCCTCTAGTGTTTTTTCAACATGCATTTTTGAGATGCCAAGCAAATAATTGTTACGTTGAGCATACTAATCGGTTTTGTACTAAATTGATTGAGACATAGTGTTTTTCTAGGCTTGTTTTATCCTGGGTGCGTCGAGGCTGAATAATTGTAAACACACATTATGGGCAGAGCCGCGCAACATCTTAAAGAAAGCGACCTAGTCTGCGACTCAACCCATTTTCGATTTTATTTTCATGGTGAACAATATTATTGTTCTTCACTTTGTAAATTGTTTCAACAATTTTAAGACATTATATCTGTCATTTCTACTTCTGCTACTACTACCATGAATGCCATTACCATTGATGATGCTGGTGTTGATTTGAATAAACACTTCTGGTTTCAAGACATTCACTTTAAACGCTGGAGATTGAAAATGATGTTCTTTCTCACTATAAAAAAACTAGCAAATTTTTATATGTCTGAAAAACCTGAACTTCCTGATTACCCCATCGTAGTCCAAATTAAGGAGCATTAAAATTGAGAGGAAAATGACTTTATATGCAAATAATTATAAACTTAATGGTCTGTCTGATGAATTATAAGATATTTATAACTCTATAAAAACTAATAAAGATGTATGAGATGCCCTTCAGAACAAATGTGATATTGAAGAGGATATGGGTCTAAAACATACGCTGTTAGCCGTTACCTTAGGTACCAAATGGTAGATGATAAATCTGTAGAAACCCAATCACATGAGTTATAAAAAAAAATAGCTCATGAGATTATATCTGAGGGTATGTCTCTAGATGAGCAATTCCAAGTAGCTTCCATTATTGATAAACTTCCTCCATCTTGGAAAGACTTTAAATGTACACTTAGACATAAAACTAAGGAATTTTCCCTAAAGAGTCTTATTACTCGTCTTCGAATAGAAGAGGAGCCCGCAAACAGGATAAAAAATAAGAGATCCTAATTGTGTCAAATAATAAGAAACCTGCCTCAGTAATCCTGAAACCTAATGGTAAAAATATAAGAAAAAGTTCATCCTTAAAAACAACAAGAACCACAACCACCAAAATACCAACAACCAAACCCGAGATAACTAGAAAGGGCACCAACCTCCCTCAAGAAAAGACAATAGCCAGTTCAAATGCTACAACTGTGGCAAACCAGGGAACCTTGCCCGGAACTGTCGGAATAAGCGTTATGCTTCACAAGCAAACCTTACTGAAGACCAACTTATTGCTATGATCTCTGAGATCAACATGATTGGTGGATCCGATGGTTGGTGGGTTAACACCGGTGTTTCTCATCATGCCTACTATGATCGTGCTTTGTTTAAGTCCTATGCGGAAGTTTCGGACAAGAAAGTGTTGATGGGTGACTCCCACACTACTATAGTTGTTGTGGCTGGTGACGTGGAACTAAAGTTCACCTCTGGGAAGACTGTTATTCTCAAGGATGTGTTGCACACTCTTGAGATAAGGAAGAACTTGGTTTCAGACTATCTCCTGAACAAGGTTGGGTTTACACAAACTATTTGGACTGATTTTTATACTCTTACTAAAAATAATATTTTTTGGGAAATGGTCATGCTATTGATGGAATGTTCAAACTCAATGTTGCTATTAATAAAACTATTTCTTCTCCTTACATGTTGTGTTCTTTTAATGTTTGGCATGCTCGACTTTGTCATGTTAATAAACGTATTATTAAGAATATGAGTAACTTAGGTTTAATTCCTGAATTGTCTCTGAATGATTTTGAAAATTGTGAATTCTGTAGTCAAGAAAAAATTACTAAAGATCCACAAAAATCTATAATCATAGAATCTTAACCATTAGATTTAATACATTCAGACATTTGCGAGCTTGGTGGTAAATTGACTAGAAATGGAAAATGATATTTTATCATGTTTATTGATGATTGTTCAAATTATACATATGTTTATCTTATGAAAAATAAAAATGAAGAGTTTGACATGTTTAAACTATTTCACATAGAAATTGAAAATCAAGTTAATAGGAAAATTAAATCAATTTAATAGATTTCGTAGTGATAGAGGCACTGAGTATGATTCTGCATCTTTTATTGAATACTATAAATTACATGGTATTATTCATGAGAAAATTGCACCTTATTCTCCTAAAATGAATGGAAAAGCCGAAAGGAAAAATAGAATTTATGTTGAAGCTATAGTTTCTATTTTACTTAAATCTAGTGCTGCTTGATTTTGGTGGGGAGAAATTTTATTGACTGTTTGTTATGTTTTGAATAGAGTGCCTAAGTCAAATGATAAAGTTTCACCCTATGAAATTTTGAAAAAAATGAAATTTTGAAAAATAGAAAACCTAACTTTTCATATCTTAGAACTTGGAGTTGTCTTGTCTATGTTAGAATTCCTGACCCTAAGAGGATTAAACTCGCTAGTAGAACATATGAATGTGTTTTTATTGGTTATGCTGTTAATAATAAAGCATATAGATTTTATGATTTGAAAAACCATGTTGTTATTGAATCTATCGATGCTGATTTCTTTTAGAATAAATTCCTTTTGTTTTGAAGAATAGTGGGGGCTCATCATGTAGTATTAATCCAATGATATAAGTTAATGAATCTGATAAGGAAAATGAATATACACCTAGAATGAGTAAACGGTCTAAAACAATTAAAAATTTGGTCCTGATTTTTATGCATACACCTTAGAAGAAGATTCTACTACTCTAAAATAAGCATTGTCATCTTTAGATGCTGACTTGTGGCAAGAAGCAATAGAAGATGAAATAAGTTCTTTGGAGTCTAATAGGACTTAGCATTTAGTAGATTTACTTCAAGGTTGTAAAATCATAGGTTGCAAATGGATACTTAAGAAGAAATTAAAACCAGGTGGTTCAGTAGATAAATATAATGTTAGACTTATTGCCAACAGATATAGAAAAAGAGAGAACATAGATTTCTTTGACACTTTTTCACCAGTAATTAGGATTACATATATTCGTGTGCTTATTTCTATTGTTGCAATCTATGATCTTATTGTGCATCAAATGGATGTTAAAACTTCTTTTTTGAATGGAGAATTCGAAAAAGAGATTTACATGGACCAACCAGAAGGAATTGTAATACTTTGTCAAGAAAGTAAAGTTTGTAAACTTGATAAATCTCAATATGATTTAAAACATGCACCTAATGTAACATCCCAAATCCGAGAAGGTTACCGGCAGATGATAGGTCCAACTGCCACCCAAGCCACTGACTAAACTAGAGAAATTCTCGTTTTCTTGACTTAACTTTTTATCTTATCAAAAAGCAAGCATACACAATTCATGAAATTGTTTTACTACATAGACCACAAGAAATCATACATAAACCGAGTACTCTATACTGACATATACATGACATATATCAAAAGAAACCAAAGCACATGCTACATTCTATATGAATGTAGATCTGACATGATGGACCGCTATGACTAATGACTGCAGTGCTACTCTTGTCCCTGATTCATGTCTCCAAAAGATGGTTGTGGCTCACCAGCGGCAAGAACCTGCAAAACTGGAGAGTGGGGGTGAGTTCTAAGGAACTCAGTGAGTGAAGCTGTAAAACCAGAAAACAGTATGAGTAATACTATGTAAAATGCTCATGATACAAAGAAAATTATTATCTGAATTCATAAAATTGAATCAAGTCTTTCCTTGCAAAATATTTAAGAAAAATCATTTGTAAGATCATATGTCTGATAAATCTGTAGAAAACCGGACATATGGGGGCGTTATGTATCGTCGTCCCCTCATACGCCCAAACTAGTGGTCTTAGGTCGTTACGTATCGTCGTCCCTCAAGCCACTCATCTAGAGCCAGGTGTGCAAATCCATGCCATTTGGACGTTACGTATCGCCGTCCCCCAATGCATGCCATTGTCATGTCCCTGAATCTAGGATCTAGGGGCGTTACATATCGTTGTCCCCTAGTCTTGAGCTGCGTGTGCACATGTCGTCTGTGTCCGTCAATTCCAAGTTACCATCTGAGGTGGGTTTTTCCCCAATGCCTCCAAAATCATAAATCCATACTTTAAAATCATTCTTATCATCAAAACATCTCAAGTCATTTGAAATCAGTGCTTTAGTAAACTTTTGATAAAACTCATTTAAAATCAAGGAAATAAAAATCTCTATTTTGAAAACATAAAAACTTTGAAATAAGTACTCCACTCATAATGCTACGACAAGTCTGGTGTGGTTCCTGGCGTAGGTGATCTCCGAGTACCTTGATGCCTATATAATATCAAAGAAATCATTAGTTCCCTTACAATTGATAGGAAAGAAAATGTAATGCATGATTGACATTTTATGCTTGTAACATGACGTAATGCATGTATATACTCTTTTACGAGACCTTTATGATGCCCTCTAACGTCTTAGGGTGAAACTGAAATTGATAAAACTGATCCTGGAAAATTAGGTCACGCATCGCGACGCTGGCCCATAGGCGTCGCGACGCTTATAAAATCAACTGAGGTAGTGAGCATCTGATGGTTCCGGGTCACGACGTGAAGGGATGGGCGTCGCGACTCCCACATGCATCGCGACGCTAAGTACTAGACGTGGTGACTCGCACAAATCAGAATCGAGGTAGTGAGCTTCCTTTGTTTTTACGTTGTGACTCCGACCCATGAGCGTCGCGACGCTCACAGGAGCAGAACTGGGCAGAGAGCATCCTCTGTTTCGCTTCGCGACTCCAGGGGCTTGGTGTCGCAACACCAGCTCATTTTCAGGGTTTACACCAATTCTCCATCTTCACTCTCAAATTCTACAACACCACTCATGCCATAACAATAAGAAGTATACAAATCATCATCAATATCTCATTCTAACATCTTCACAAGATCCATTCCCTAGACTCCAACTTAGTTTAATGCTTAGGGATTTCTTAAATTTGGGGTTTTACAAAGCATTACATTCTTAACTCAATAATCACTTACACAACATCAAACTCAAGCCTACAATACTCTTTATACATTAAATCGGTAAAACATCAATATTTAGCAATTAGGTCAAGTATTTCCTTACCTTAAATCAACTATTTTCCTTATTGATATAGCCTTAAAACTTCTTTCTCTATTTCTTAGGCCTGAATGGTGATGGATACTCTAGATTGATCTTGGAAATTTGGTTAGAAAAATGCAATTATCTTTCCTCTATTCTCTCTTCAATACTTGGCCGGGGGTGAGGGATTTTGTTTTCTTTCTTCTTCTTTAGTCTTTCATTTTAAATGTTAAGGAATAATCTTGAAAATTTTGGAGGTTTCTAAAAAAATGGAGGGCTTGGGCCTAAATATTGCATTCTTTATGGGCTTGTATTGGGCTAAACTGGTCTTAATTTTGATTATGGCCCATATATTACAATAAGACTAATTGGCTTGGCTTCAAGTTGGCTCACTAAATCATCTCTAAAATTTTCTTCTAATGCTCGGAGAGAAAATATTTATCTAAGTCGCGAAGTTATACTTTAGTTGAGTCATGAAATTTCAATTCGTTACAATTCTCCCCCCTTAAAATGATTCGTCCTTGAATCAACACACCTACAGGTATGGGGCGTACCTTCTTCTGTGAGCAGTTGGGGGTATTGCCCTCTCATGGTCTCTTTTGGCTCTCATATGGACTCTTGTCCCTTGTGGTGTTGCCAGACCACCTTGACTGAGAGAATCCATCGAGATCGTAACTTCATTGTCTCTCTGCCCACTATCGCTATTAGCTGCTCTAGATAGGACAAATCTTGGCGAACATCGACTGGTTGGGGTTCTAGTACATGAGACTCATCATACAAGTATTTGCGTAGTATGGATACGTGAAACATATGATGCATCATATCCATGTTGGGTGGAAGCGCTAGCTCCTAAGCTTTCCCTCAAACTCTTCGAGGTATCTGGAATGGCCCAACATATCTAGGGCTGAGCTTACCCCTCTTGCCGAATCTCATGACTCCCTTAAAATGAGATATTTTTAGGAACACCGATTCCCCTACTTGAAACTCCAAATCTTTCGTCCGGCGATATGCATAACTTTTCTGACGACTCTGAGTTGTCCTCATCCTTTCTCAGATTAACTTCACTTTCTCCACCGTTTCTTGCACCAAATCGGGTCCGAGCAATTTCTGTTCCCCCAGTTTCAAACCATCCGACTGATGATCTGTATTTTCTTTCATACAATGCTTCAAATAAAGCCATTTGAGCACTTGTCTGATAACTGTTATTATATGGAAACTCAATAACCAGAAAATGATGGTCCTAGATTCCCTCAAAATCAATCACACAAGCTCGTAATATATCCTCCAGGGTCTATATGGTTCATTATGACTGACCATCCGTCTGAGGGTGGAAAGTCGTACTAAAATGTAGTTGGGACCCCAATGCTTCTTGAAATGACTGCTAAAACTTAGATGTGAACTGAGAGCCCCGATCAGAAATTATTGAGATAGGTATACTATGCAACGACGCTATCTCATCCAAAAATAGTCTGGCATACTGGGCTGCTGTATAATTTATCTTTACTGGCAGAAAATGTGCAGACTTGGTCAACTTATCCACAATCACCCATATAGAGTCATACCCTTTTGGGGTACGTGGAAGCCCAACTATAAAATCCATAGTAATATTCTCTCATTTCCATTCAGGCACATCCAAGCTTTGAAGCTTCCCTGCTGGCCTCTGATGTTTTTCTTTAACTTGCTGACAAGTGAGGCATTTTGTAACAAACTCTGCTACATCTTTCTTCATACCATTCCACCAATAAAGCTCTTTAAGATCATGATACATTTTAGTAATTCCATAATGTATGGTATAGGATGAGGTGTGAGCTTTCTCCAACAGTGAACGTCTCAATTCTTGAACTGGGGGAACCACAATCTTGTGTTGCTTCCTAAGGAGACCTTCACTGTCTATGTAACACTCATCCTCGCCCCTTGCTCCAATCTGCCTCTAATATGCTGAATCTGAGGATCCATCTCTTGGGCAATTCCGATCTTATCTACCAAGGTGGATCGAACCTATATATGTGCCAGTAATGCTCCCTGGGTAGTTACTTGAAGATTCACTCCATCCAAAATACACTTCTATATTTCTCTAGCTGGATACCACATTTCAACCGGCAGATGAGCTAAACTTCCCATAGGTTTTCTGCTTAAAGCATCTGCTACTACATTAGCCTTGCTATGGTGATACTGAATAGAACAATTGTAATCCTTCAGCAACTCAATCCATCGTTTCTGTCTCAAATTAAGATCCTTTTAGCTATGGATGTATTTGAGACTCTTATGATCCGTAAAAATTTCAAACTTCTCACTATACAAGTAATGTCGCCATATCTTCAAAGCTTAGATTATCGCTGCCATCTCTAAATCATGAGTGGGATAATTCTGTTCATAGGGCTTTAACTGCCTAGAGGCATAGGCAATAACTTTCCCTCTGCATCAACATGCATCCCAATCCCATTCTAGAAGCATCACAAAACACCATAAACCCTATCGATCCCTTCTGCAGGGCTAGAACAAGAGCGGTAGTCAATCACCGTTTAAGCTCCTGGAAACTCTTCTCACAAGTATATGACCACTCAAACTTCACATTCTTCTGAGTTAGTCGCGTTAACGGGGTAGCTATTTTGGATAAATTCTCTACAAACCTCCTATAATATCTTGTTAAGCCCATAAAGCTATGAATCTCTGTTATACTGGTAGGTCGGTGCCAATTTTGAATGGCTTCAATCTTCTGAGAGTCTACTCCAATTACTTCTTTTGATACTACATGCCCCATAAATACAACACTAGATAGCCAAAACTCGCAGTTAGAGAACTTGGCAAACAGCTTGTGTTCCCTCAATGTCCGTAGTACCTGGTCCAAATATTCTGCGTGCTCCTTCTCACTGCTGGAATACACCATAATATCATCAATGAAAATTATCACAAACCGATCTAGAAAGATATAAATACCCTATTTATCATATCCATAAAAGTCGTGGGAGCGTTAGTCAATCCAAACGACATTACTAAGAATTTGTAATGTCCATATCTAGTCCGAAAGGTTGTCTTCGATACATCACTCTTTCTAATCTTCAACTGATATACCCTTACCGAAGATCGATCTTTGAAAAGTAATGTGCCTCATGTAGCAGATCAAACAAATCATCAATCCTCGGTGGCGCATACTTATTCTTGACCATCACCTTATTCAGCTGTCGGTAATCTATACACAACTAAAGTGTCTTATAATTCTTCCTTACAAATAACACTAGAGCGCCCCACGGGGTCACACTGGGGCGAATGAAACCCTTATCCAAAAAATCTTGCAGTTGTGCCTTCAATTCCTTGAGTTCTGTAGGGGCCATTCTATATGGAGGAATCGATATAGGTTGCGTGTTTGGTACTACATCTATATAGAACTCAATCTCTCTATCCTGCGGTAATTCTGGTAACTCCTCTGGAAAAATATCAGGATACTCCCTTACCACCGGAATCTGCTCAATGCTCATTTCTCTCATTCTACTATCCGTCATATAAGCTAAATAACCCATGTTTTTCTTTCGAAGAAGTTTAAACGCTTACATCGCCGATATCAAATTAAGAGGTATTGTACTCTTATCCCCTGATAAACTTTAACTGATAGATCAGGAGTATACAAGGTAACAGTCTTCTCTCGGTAATCTAATACTGCATGATACGTAGATAACCAATCCATTCCCAAAATGACATCAAAACCCAATATGCTCAACATTACCAAATCAACGTAATACGTGTATCCATCAACATCAAATGGATAAGCCTTCACTCCTTGTGTAACCTCTATAGGATCTCCTACTGGTGTAGCTATAATGAGGGTGAATATAATTGCTCTACACCTCTACCGAGGTAAGTCACAAAATACGATGATATGAAGGTAGGGGTGAGCGAAACCGGTTTCGGTTCCGATTCCGTGGAACCGGAACCTACTCAGAAAAAATTGGTTACTAACTAAGTGGAACCGGAACCTACCTTAATTAAATAGGGTACCCTATTAATCGGTTCCATTTTGGTTCCGTGTGGAACCGGAACCTACCCAATTAAATAGGGTACCATATTAATTGGTTCCAATTCGATTCCAATTCGGTTCTGCATGGAACCGAAACCTACCCAATTAAATATGGTAACCTATTAATCGGTTCCAATTTGGTTCCGGTCTGGTTCTGATTTACCCTATTTATTTTTTTATTATCAAAATTTGAAAATACAATTATTTCTCACACTTGAATATTACATAATATTATTGGCAACTGTCCATATAAAAATAAAATAATAAATAAAACTGCATATTGTATAATATTTTTGACTCAATACATAATATTATTATATGAAGTTCCTATGTTTAAATTAGATTTTAATTGGATTTAAATTGGGTTTAAATTGGGTTATAAAATTGGGTTTAAATTGGATTTTAAAACTGGTTATGAAATTGGGTTTAAATTGGGCTTTAATTTGGGTTATGAAATTGAGTTTAAATTGGGTTTTAATTTGGTTCCGAAATTGGTTCTAAATTCGGTTCCCAAAATAGGTTCCGGTTCTAGTTCTGAAATTCGGTTCCCAAAATAGGTTCTGGTTCCGGTTCCGAAATTCAATTCCCAAAACAGGTTCTGGTTCTGGTTCCAAAATTCGGTTCCAGTTCTGACCATTTTGGAACCGGAACCGAACCGGTTAAAATCGGTTCCCTCAATTTGGAATCAGAATCGGACCGGTTACAAGGTAGAATCGGAACCGGTGCTCAGCCCTATATGAATGAATGAGTGGCACCCAAATCAAACAATACTCTAGCATGCACTGAATCAACGGATAGCGTACCTGTGACAACTGTATTAGACGCCTGAGCATCATGAGGCATGAGAGTGTACACTCTACCTTGAGCTCTATGATGAGCGGTAAATATATCAATATTTACCGCCCCTTTTACTTAATATTTTGTATAGTTTCTCGAGTTTTGTGAATATTTTGATGTGTTTTATGTTATTTTATAGATAAATAAGATTTCGGGACTCAATGGAATCAAATCAGGGCCAAAACGGCGAAAAACGGATGAAAAATGGCAAAATGAGAAATTTATTGTTCACGCATCGCGACGCGCAACCTTCTATGCATCGCGACGCGCTCCAATAATTCAGCTGCCGACACGCGTCATCACCACATCATCACGTGTGTCATCACCGCGTCATCATGACGTCAGCACAATTATTGATCTGCCGACAGCCGCCATCTACTGTAACCCACGTCGTGACGTGGAAGACTTTGCACGTCGCGACACGACCCGTTTTTGGAGCCTATAAATAGAGGCTGAAATCAAAGGATTTTCTTCATACTTTCTTCTGGAGAATTTCTTAGAATACTAAAAACAGAGTATCTTGTTTGTTTAATTTCAGTTTTCTTGTACTTAATTTTTATTTTAGTAATAAAACTTAATTTGTTTTATTTAAGTATGAGTATGTAACTTCTTTCTGCTGGGGTGAAAGGTAAA
>SKCR01005418.1:0-25823 GCA_019454045.1 Zanthoxylum bungeanum | reverse complement strand
CCGCTTTGTGAACACCCAAATTATTCACAAAACTATGACTAGGAACGTTTAAGCGTAATGATTCTCATAAGTCGTGGAAGTCATCATCTTATTACTCCAAGGGCTTTATTGCAATGTTTGATGATTCATATAATTTATGTAAGACACATATAATAAAGATTGCCATTTTATTAATTAATGAAAATATTACAAATACATGTACATATAGCCCATCCACAAGTTGGGTATAGGGCATATCCCTAACATGATCTCTAAATAACACTCGGAACTTGCTTCCGAAGTTATACCACAGCCATGAATTTACTAGATCACAAACACGTGTAGGATACCTATGCCATGTAAACATGAATGTCGGATTCTATCTTGATACGCACTGGATATCATGAGTATCAGTCCACACCCAACGAACAGACGGAGGTCTGATCTAAATAGATCGGTGACGTGACTGCCATCAAAGTGTGGAGGATAACTCATATATCCACTGTGGTATCTCAAGTCGAAGGACCACTATGCTCGCTCAACTCGAGAAGATTCATATTGACGTTGGTGTACCATCTATTAGGAAATCTTCAGTGAGTCATTCTGTGTTTATCAAATAAACACCTACATGTCTATATGAGTCTCCCGAGACTCATGGTTCATTGGGATAAACCATCGGACCAAGTCACGATATACGACATGTACTGGTCTCATCAGATTTTACTAACCGACCCGTGTTAGTAAATCTTGACCAAGAACTTTATTTAAGGATATACAACTTATAGTGACGCTTCCCAATGTCAATTACAAACTACGTTGTAACTGCGCACTACGTTGTAAATCCTAGGGTTTTTGTCTAATATACACGTATCACTAAATCAGATTTAGTTTCAATCTAATCATAATTAGATATCTAATCGTAATTAGGTCGAATATGTATATAAAAGACAAGAGGTGCTACCATTAAATAAGTAATATTATGGAAAAAGACAACACTTGAATCTCCATGATAATCCATAAAATTTCTTTGGAGCTAGTGATAATACCCTTAATTAGAATTGCAAGTTGGGTGATGATTCGTTTATTTGTTCGGCTCGATTCGTACTAAAGAGGATATATATTTAGAAAATTTGATTCGTTTAATAAATAGTTTAGTTCGATTTGATTTGTTTATTAAACAAATCAAATATGAATTTAACCTCACTGAGTTTAAAATTCGTTTATTGCGTCCCTTTTGCAAGTTGTTGTTATTTTCTAATTAATATTCAAGAAATTGTTGTCAATTATCACAAAAAATTAATAATATTTAAATTTGGTGGACATTTTTATTAAATCCATTAATTGTGTATTTCATACGTTATGTTTATGAAAAATTAATGTAAATAATAGTAATTTATATCGTTGAATCATATCAAGACTAAATGAATATTTATTCAGAATTCGTTTACTAAACGGATCGAATACAAATTCATTATTTTTTGATTCATTAATTTTATTTATGATTTGACACAAATACGATTTATCAATTTGTTTTACTGTCCCTATACTTGGTGGTCCGAGAAAAAAAAAAGAAAGAAAAAAAGCGACCATGCTGCTCCGAGGTTTCAATTTCCAAATGGTAGTAAAAAAGAGAGAGAATAGGGTTCGAGTCCCCACAAAAACAGTGGGGACTCAAACCTTCCTCTTTAGGAGGAAGAAATTCTCCTATATGGGAGTTGATTCCCAAGATGTGTCTTGGTTGATTTAGAATTTGTAAATCCCGAGCTACGTTTCGGTTGATTTCTGGGCAGTGCTATAATTGTATGTATCTAGAATCCCAGTTGATTACATAGTGTAATATATGTAGTTTGTAATAATTAAAAAAAAAAAAGAAAAAAAAAGTAGAAGTAGACGAATCTCACAACATAGAATGAGTAATGTCATTACTGTTATTAATATAAAATATTAATGGTGTGTTTACTTATTTGATTATGGATTTGGAATGAGTAATGATAATGAATCTTATGCTTACTTGTTTAAAAATGAAGAGAGAATGAGAATCAAAGATGTGGGCGATTGTGATTCCTTACCAAATGTGACATATTCACCCCTTAAAAAAAAATTAAAATCCTTTTTTGTCTAATAAAATCCCTAATTTATTTTGTTATTTATTTTTTCATTAAATTATAAAAATAATAAAAATAATTTATTCTTAAAAAATACTGTATTTTGATAATAATAAAAAAAAAATCATATGCACAATATTATAATAAATTAGCATATTTTCTAATTATTTATTTTGTTAGTGAAAAATACATAATTTCAGTTAAGGGTATTTTTATAATTTCTAACAATCCATTTCGATTACAAGATAAAAAAAAAACACTGTAATGGAACACTGTTGAATCTAATTTCGATTTCTTATTCTGATTTCAATTTCACCACATTCTGATTTCGTAACTGATTATGATTACAATTCATTCTGATTATGAATTAGTAATCACACCATGATACTCCTAATGTCTTAGAAGTAATAAAACTAATTGGCAAGGGTGATTAATAAAACCAAGAGTGCCCACCAAAGCAAAGCATTATTGAGTGAAAAGAGGGACAGAGAATAATGGACCACAAAAGAGCCAAAGCCAAGCACTAATTAAAAAAAAAAAAAGAAGGAGAAGAAGGTTGAATTGAGCAAGCAATATAACAAAGGTGGAGGCCCCAATCATGTCTTTCAAGCAACAACAACTTACATAAATAAAGATTGAAACAAAAGAGAGAAGAGGGAGACTACTTACAAAATCCCACCTTCCTTCTCATGTCTACTTTAATTTTTTTTGCCCCCTTTTTATCCTTAGTTACTTACTTGTGCCACATTTCTTTTGATGTGAGAAGAAATGGATAACAAACATGATAAGCTTTTTGCTTTGAGACTCTTTCCGAGTTCATAAAGTGTTTAAAATCATATAAAATTTATTTTCTTTAAATTAAAATTATTTGAAATCTCTTAATAATAAATTCAAAAGACGCTAGTTAAATTACATCTCGAAACTGATCATTGTTCAAATATTTTAAAATGAAATATCAATAATCTGTCACAACTAATCAATCAGACTATCAAAATATTTATTTTTCTCTTCATTATGTATAATCTATCTTGAGATTGAAGTAACCCACCCCCCCAATTTTTTTATAAACTAGAAATCGGTAGTGGGTAAAATACATTTTCCCTTGTTTATGTCCAAAATTTTATCCTGTACAAAAGAAGCCAGCTCTAGCAGTAGCAATGCTACTTCTATGCATGAATCATCAGAAAATGGAACAATTTCATTTAAACTGGTATAAATTATTGTCAATAAATTAACCAATACTTTCATTCACTCTATTAATAACCGAGCCGGATCTTATGTACCATAAGATATTTGCATTTTCTATTTTTTCCTCGGATTGGATCTGGTTTTTCTGCTATAGCTGTTAGCTAAAACTGAAAAAGAGTGGTCCAAAAACTGCTTAGAATGGTTCATTCATTCTTGCCGAGACAACACATGACATTTTTTCACTGATGCTATGTGACCTTTTTTTTTTTCTGCACTTTCATTTCAATGGACCACTATAATTAAGAAGGAAACTTTGATTGATTTTTTCCCTAAAGTTTGTCTAAAACATAGGTCTATTCTAATTTTGAAATTTATCAAAAACTAGCATAAAAACTGCTGTGGCAGTGTTATATCATTGTCGCTCGACCCATCTCATTCATATAAAAGAAAATCATATAATTGGATTAAACAACAAGGGATTTAATGTGATAGTGCTAAGATCCTCTAACATTCACATGAATTTAAAATTTGCTTATGATGTGATCATCAACTGTTATTTGAATCAAAAAAATATTTAAAAGTTCTGCAGAATGAAAAGAACTGATAACTTGTTGCAGTTTGTTAACTCCTCGGGTGAGCTGGAGTCGAGTCGCGTGGTTTCGTAAGGCAGTCCCAATACATGCTTTCATTCTTTGGTTAGCGATTTAAGGTGGCTTGTATACTCAGGACAGATTGATGGGCTTTGTATACTCATGACAGATTGATAGGCTTTGACATTTTGAATCAGTCTACATGTGTTTTTTGTCGTAATTCTGAAGAGGATGTAGATCACCTTTTTTCTAGTGCCCTCTTTCCTCTCAGGTTTGGTCTTCTACCTTGGCAAATTGTGATATTGTTTGGAGTTCTCTCGATTGGCCTCATACAGTCTCTTGGATGGAGTAATATTGTAGGGGTTCGTTATGTCACTTGATTGTTCGGATTTCCTTTGCAGTTGCTATCTACTTTATTTGGAGAGAGATGAATGCTAGACTTCATGATGAGCCTCCTCGGCCCCCCAGTATGCTTCAGAGGGATATTATTTTTACTGTGCGGATTCGTGCTAGTTTATTAAAGAACGTGAAATCATCTTATGAAAATAGATGACTTCATCGTTCTTGGCATTTGTCCGATGACAATTTCTGAGTTTCCTTTGTTTGTTTTGCTGTTTGCCAATTTGACTCTAGTTGTTTAGCTTGGAGGGTCTGTCATCTTTAGCTTGTTCCTTCTGGGATATGCCCCTGTGCTTTTGTTGTGATTTTCTTTGGTTAATCTACTTACCTTATCCAAAAAAAAAAAAGGTTTGTAGCAAGAGATATCACTCGTCTTCAGTGATTGTATGAAACAGTTGTACAGAAAACTGCAATTATCAAACAGTTATGGCCAAAACAAAAAGGTTAAAATAAGAAGTAGCTCCTATCATATTAAAGAATAGGATCCCCAAGTTTGGAGTTGAAGCATCTAAAATAAGATGTGGCCCTGGGACAGTAAGCTGGCTGGGCGGTCCCTCAAAACTTAACCTAAAATTTAGGGTCTCAAATCTAAAAAAAATTCAAATTTTAAGTTTAGAGTATCCAAATGAATCTAGAGAAATTGTGTAAACTTCAACACATACTGGTCCCAGATACCGACTCTTACCATTTTAACTTCTTATAATACAGCAGTCCTAACAAGTTAAAATATCCAAGACTGCCGACATCCCAGTATCCGTTTTCTTACCTTTCTCCAGATCAGAATCACATTATAGACAGCAGTTCTCTTACCATTACCTTTTTTACTAAAGCACAAGATGCAAATACAAATTTCACCTGCTGAGGATTCAAATGAAAAGGCCAATAGGTTAATATCATCAAGGGCAAGCAGATACTGTACTTGAATAATTAAGATCACAATAAATACCTGATCCTCAAAATAAAGCTATTCTCTCAAGAATTCAAGTTATAAATATCTGCTATTCTTACAACAATAGACCTTCAAGGAAGTGACAAGCAACACATATGGTAACCTGATAACTCGTGCATAATCTTTGACCTTCGGCTAATAAAGAAGTCTCCACATATTTGTTGTCAATACCTATAGATATGAAGGCTTGTCTAATATATGACAGTGAGTAGAAACAAAATATTGAATGATAATGTTTCTAAGCTAGCAATGAAACTTGCAACAATATGAATAAATGACAAAGGTATACTACTGAATTCAACCAAACAAAAGTCTGATATTAAATATTCAAACTTTTAATTATTATTAAGCCAAAAACAAGATTAAACAAAAATATTCTTCCACTAAATTCTTCAACCAAAGGCATAATTTTTCACTTTAGGCAAAAACATGAAAACCAGCCACTGGTATTGTCACAATCCTATTTTTCTGTATAATATATGCAGGACTAGTTTAGATTTCGTACAAGTTTCCCCACTCCAATTAACATGAACAAAAAATTTACCTAGAAAGAAATGAGTGCATTGCATGCAAGTCCCACCGATGCTATTAACAAAGTTTGGAACCAATCAATTAGATGTAGTCAGTGCCCATTTCTTTTTGCTTCAACTCTAATACCATGAGCTCATTTTGAAGCTTCATCCTCTCATTTTCCATCCTTAACTTTTCTAATTCTCGATCTCTTTTATTGCTAAAACTCTGCCACTTGAATCGCTGTTTCTCCAGTTCCAGCATCTCAACTTGAATCTGTAACTTCTGTTCTCCAAATTGAAGTGACCGAGTTTCAATCCACTGCTTCTGTAACCAAGCTGCTCTCGTGCTTTCAGGCAAAACTTGATCCATATCAGCTTGTGCAACTTGTGGAAAAGGGTAAGAGCTTTTGTTAAAGTATGGAAGATTCACGGAATTGCCAAGACAAACATCTTCATGGCCCTAATCTTGTCTCTGCTTTTTAATAGAGCACCCTGCCACACCGTATGTTCCTCGGTTATCCCCGTTGAGGCATGATTATCCTCGAACTCATCATGATCATCTTGAAATTACCTATAAGCACACAACAAACAATCTCTCTATACCCAAGAGGGGGTGAATTGGGTGATGACCTAAATTTGCGGAATTAAAATTCTTATCGATTTTACGCTACTAAGTTAGTAGCTTTACCAATTAAATTTATCAATCAATTTCTCAATTACACTATATTACTAATATGCAAATATAAAATAAACTTGCGATAATATAAAGGAATTTAGGGATAGAGAAAATTGACATCGTATTTATAGTGGTTCGGCCAACTATTTGCCTACGTCCATTCCCCCAAGCCACGCTTGAAGATTTCCACTAAGTTGAATCCACAACTTATACCGAATTTTCCATTTCTCACTTGCAACCAAGAGTTTTGTCCCCTAAGTTCACTCCAAATCTTTACATAAGAATTTTATCCTCAGGTTCACTTTTAAACCTTTATAATGAGTTTTGTTCCTAGGTTCACTCACAAACCTTTACAATTCATCATTTTGAGTATTCTCACTCACAAAGGGATTTCACAACCTCAAGTGTTTGGATAATAAAGTTTAAAATACCACTTGGGCACTCACAAAAGATAATGAAGATTAATAATGTCCAAGTAAACTAAGCTCACTACAAATGATATGAAGGTGTAGTGTATGAGCTTGATTATGAGAGTGTATGATAAAGAAGATTTTGTTTACTCTCTGTTTTCGCTTTAAAAGAAATTGTATGAAGGTTCAAGAAGATGGCAAAAACGAAATAGAGACTTAATTTATAGAGAAAATGAAAGCAATCCCTTATGTTTGCGCTGAGGCCGGTATGTTGGTTTGCAGAGGCTGGTATGCTGGTCTGGGCTATAAAATATTATCATTTGACACCGGTAAGCGCAAACAAGACCGGATTACTGACTGGTATGGATTATGCTGGTTTCCGAGAACATGAAAAATATGAAGTTTGACCGATATGAATTCCGATATGCTCTAGAGTGGTTTCAGTAACTGTGCATAGTCCACACTGACTGGTATGGAGTAGCCCGGTTCCAGAGGCGATGCAAAACTGCTCAGAGCAGAGCAGGGTCACCGGTATGCCGGCATGGGGGATCGGTATGCCGGTCTCAGTGCCAAAATGCAGGATTTGAAGATTTAAAAACATTTTGCACATGACCCTATGTCCCTATGCATCTAAATGAATGTGCATATGTCCTATAAGATTATAGACTTAAATTAACAACCGACTTACAAAGAGAGCCCTAAGTTAAGACCACACAAGATTTTCTTCAATAAGTGCTAGTATTCACATCCATTTGCTCTTCATTAGACCCGGCCAAGGTTCCGGTCGGAAGGAACCGAACGGTTCCAGCGGTTCCAACCGGAATCGAAAGTAAAAAAAAAAAAAAAAAAAAAATATTTATACTTGGAACCGTAAGGTTCCACAAGTAAATCTCAATTTTTTTTATTAATAATAATGAGGTTTAAAATTGCAACCTTGAGCACAATAGTCAATTTTTAAGGGGTTAAAAATCTTCTTTTATAACCAACTCTTGGTATTGACTTCTTTATATAAGCGATGTGAACACAATAGCTCGTAACAAATATCCCACATCGCTTATATGAAGAAACACTAGCAAGAGTTGGCTATAAAAATGATTATATGTTAAAAGAATTTTATAAAAATAATTATATAAAAATGATGTGATAGTTTGAAAAAACATTACGGTTATAGAAATTTTATTTTTTTTTTAAAATTTATTATTAAAAAAAAAAAAAAAAAAAAAAAAACCAAAGGCGAACCGTAACCGAACCGGAACCGACCGGTTCGGTTCCGGTCCGGTTTACGGTTCCGGTTCCACACTTGTGGAACCGGGAACCGGCCGGTTCGGTTCGTTCGGTCCGAACCGGAACCGAACCGCCGGCCGGGTCTACTCTTCATCACCAATGTGCTTCGACATCTTTTTGTAAAATCCGCTAATGCGCGTCGAAGTATTCTATTATTGCATCATCAAAATTCATCTTGAAAATATGTCGCTAACACATCTGTCCCATATCTTGATCATCTTCATCAGGATCATGTTGGTGCCTCCTCACAACATCATCATCATGATCATCTCTATTTCTAAGAGCCAACTGTAGGGAAGCTGCTGCAATGCAAGATAACGAGGCAGACGCAATAGTATACATTTCTTCATAGAACAAATGTTTGGAGCTTACTATTTTTTTAACATCATCTTTCTCTTTTCTGTTAAGAACTCTATAACATCCAAAAGTGTAGGATTCTCAACAATCTGGCAAGAAGTGCCACTGCCAAGCATATCATTAAGCTTCTTATACCTTTTATTAAGGTCATTGAACTTATCCCTCACACTGCTGTGGCGAAACATGAAAACCACTCTCAGCCATGACCTTCGAAATTGCTTTCCACTATCTTTTTTTTTTTTTTTTCCTGTAAAACTGCAAACTTCCTTCTTCCACCACCCCCACAATCCAAACCTAATCCTCACCAACATAAGACACGGCAGTGATCAAAAGCTTCACCATCTTATCAGCTCCCTTCACGCGTTCCCACAGCGATCTCTTATTCCCTTTACCAGTATCATTGTGACCATCCCCACCCTCCTCAGTAAAGCTTGGATCATCATCGTCACTCACCGAGTTTTTTCCTCTCTTCCCCTTATTACAATCAGTCATTGAAACGGTCTGGTCACAACTTTGCATAGTCCCAATTGTGAGAGGAAACCCCTCATGAGACAAGGGATGAACTGGAGATCCTTGACAAGGATTAATAGTGTGATCATGTAGCATGGCATGCGGATGGTGTTGAGCTTGATGGTGAACTCTCATTGTTCCTTGCAAGTCAATGCCCCCAAATGAGGCCCCACCCGGAACCATACCTCCTTGTGATAAATTATATGATCACTCTAATTTAGATCAGAATCATCAACTCATTTCCTCTAAAATCCTATTTACACATGCACCTAAACCTTCTTCTTAATCAATTTTTCTAAGGTCCTAGAACACCATACATCAAAACCAAGCATACCCATTACTTCTTATCCCCTTCCAAAGCTTTCCACTTAATCAAACTGACCTCTACTCAAAGACTAACACACAATCAAAAAATAATCTCATAGCATCAAATATTTTTTTTGGAACGTTGGAAACCCGCCGCCAAACCACACAACTCGGAGTGTAGCAGGTAAAACCCTCGACTGACCAGGTTGTTACAAAAAATACACATTCTGAATTTGAACTCAAGATCTGACAACCAAGTCCTAAACACTTTGTCACCAAGCCACACCCGGGCTCAAATATTCCAATACTTAATCACAAATTTCACAAACTCGAGCACAAAAATTTCGAAAATTTCACAAACCCACCAAAAATACAGCTCCAAAATCACCAATGATTATCTAAAAAATACAATTCAAAACAAAATAAATAAAAAAAATAAACTTATTTGTTCATCAAGAAGCAGGAGGTAGAATAGAACTACTTATCTGTACAAAATCGCCTCATAAAAGAGCTCAGTTTTAGCCTAAATGTAACTCTCCAGAAATTAAGCAGAGAATCCAGGGCGTAAGATAACGAAAAACATCTCCTTTCAAGCTCATAAAACTGACTACAGAGAGTGATTGGTACCTACTTTGTATGCGTTTAGTTTGTTTAATACGTCTTTATATGAAATAATAACACTCGTATCCCCAATTTCTTACGAACTTTCATGTACGCATATAGTCTGTAATTTGTTTTCAAATAGGCCCCTTACTTAAATTTCAAATGATTAATATTTAATAATTCAGTTCAAGGGTTTGTTTCGATAAGGATGACGATCAACTGTTTTAAAAAAAAAAAACTAAAAGTGCAATAGAAACCCCTCTAAAATATTAATATTATATAAAACCCCAAATTGTTTAATTTTCTGTCAAAAGAGTCCAGCATTATAATTCCGGGTGGGCGCGTAACCAAGCTAAAATTCGGATTTTAGCTTCTTATTAGGCGACTACTAACTAGTAACTAGTAGCTGCTGTGAACTGTGAAGAGCCAAAAAGATCGAGGAGAGAAAGAGAGAGCAAGAATGGCAAGCGAAGAAGAAAGTGCAGTAAAGGAGCCTTTGGATCTCATAAGACTCAGTCTCGACGAGCGCATCTACGTCAAGCTCCGATCCGACCGTGAACTCCGTGGCAAACTCCATGTATTTATTTCAATTTGCTTTTTTTTTTTCTTTTTTCTTTTTTCTTTTTTTTTTAACAAATTTATACGTACAACGTATTCGCT
This sequence comes from Zanthoxylum bungeanum, assembly GCA_019454045.1. Lineage (NCBI taxonomy): Eukaryota > Viridiplantae > Streptophyta > Magnoliopsida > Sapindales > Rutaceae > Zanthoxylum > Zanthoxylum bungeanum. The sequence continues at coordinate 15,295 of SKCR01005418.1, read as the reverse complement.
TATACTTTCGGACTGTTCAGTTTTTTTTTCCCTTAATTTCAGGGGTTTAGCTGTTCTTGTACATTGGCATGTGGGTTTTGGTGTTTACTTGATTCTAGGGTTCGTGTTTTGAATTGGGATATTCAGCAATTTAGGGTTTTAGTTCAGTTTCTTATCAAAGAAAAATAAATTAGGGTTTAGGCACAAAACTAATAAAAGATTTTAAAAAAAAAAACATAAATATATTGGCATAGGCTTTTATAGAGGAAAAGAAACACCGAAGTAAATTAAAGGTTACTGTGGACAGAGATAGTGTAAAAGATATTCACCGCATAATTAGTTGTTTCTTGGTGTTTAATGCGGTTTCAGTGATAACATAGGCTACTTATAACTTTAATGACATGGTGAAAAGAATGAAAATCAAACTATGTTTATTTGTTTTTGATGGAGGTTAAATATTGCTTGTGTTGTTTGGTTAATGTTTTGCGAAGATAGTTGCTGCAAGAGCATTCTTGTTTATGAGTCATGAAGTAGTGTCGTGAGCAATTAAAGGACTTGTTTAATGGAATTTTAAGTTTGGAGCAATTTCTTCTAAGATTTATGAGGGATCATTCGAGTTTATTTCTTGATTTCTTCACAGATATGTTAACATTTACGTAGAGGAGAAAACATTAACATTTACCTAGAGAAGAATATGTTAACACTTAAATAGAGGAGAATAAGGATACAAGTTATAGTTACTTTCGTTTTTATGCATCTATTTGTGGCGAAAAAAATTGGCGGGTCTATGAACAGTTGATGCTATTGATATGTTATAGAAATTGCCAATATGAACATAAATAGAAACACTGTTTGAAATATTGTCTTGAACAACAATGTGGAAGAAAAATATATATTAAGTAGTGTTAGCCCTTGCAAATTAGTATTTAAGCATAAATTACTAACATCTTTATGGTTCTCAAGTTGTCCTTGCTTCTTTTGGTGACAATCTGGCTTTGCAGGCATACGATCAGCATTTAAATATGATTCTTGGGGATGTCGAAGAAGTTGTTACTACGGTGGAAATTGATGATGAAACTTATGAAGAGATTGTTCGGGTATGTTGTAAACTTGAAATTCTTTTATTGAATTTTAAATTTTAGTAGCATCTGCTATAGAAGATATCACGTTTGCTAGAAATCAGAAACCATGTGTCAAGACTATTTTGTAATTGTGGTCTCAGTGATTGCTGTAAGATTGAGAATGAGAAGGTCAGGGCTTTTAGCATTGGTCCAAACACCTATTATTTTCCAAACTTTTTCATATTTTTACAATTGTCGATTTCAAGTATTATAAATCTGCAAGAGGAGCAAATAAATGTGATATTTTCTTGAGAAATCTGTCTTTGTTGGTTAAAGTGAAAAATTATGTAAATATGGTTTCATCTGTTCTCTTTCTGGGCAATAAACTTACCAATCTTTGTTTTATTTCAGACTACGAGGCGCACTGTTCCATTTCTCTTTGTAAGAGGAGATGGAGTTATTCTAGTTTCTCCTCCTCTGAGGACCGCTTAAATTGAAGAACAAGTTGCACACTCGATGAAGAAACCACCTATTTTAACCGTTTCACCTTCGTGATGTAGCAGCAGACTTTGAATTTGTATTAGCGTTGGAATATTGTCAATGAAAAAAACTTATGGATCAACTCTCGTTATCGTTTATGAATTATGATTTATGAACACGGATTTCCTCAATTTCAAATATGAACTGTGTGTTCAATTTGTATAAAATTGTGCCCAAAAATATCGCATGAATTACAATATTAACAGTGTCAACTGTCTAGACTGGAGAAAATTAAATATATCTCACAAGGATTTAGAAGGAAAAAGAATATCAATTTCCGTTTAATAAAATGTATGAACTAAAATACAACAATTGGGCATATACAGGGGAAAATCGAATCGACAAAACTGTGGATAATCCATGGGGGTAATTTTTGCCGGAGGGATCCATTGACCCTCTGAAGCCATAAGCAACTTTAACTGATTCTGTTACAGAGACTCGTGGAATTGACTTCGCGAAGCATGCTGCATTAAACAACTCTATAACGCGGTTTTGAGTTATCCTAAATTTAAGAGACATTAGCGAGTTTATAAAATAAGACTTATCGATAAAAAATATTATACATTAAAATTAAAATTGTAGCCTAACCGGCTGCCGATCTTGGGCCTTAATCAGGTGACATGGTCATCCCTTGCTGTCTTTCATCTGCAAGTGCATAACGAGTTGGCCTTGGCGAAATTGCCGATGTTCCTCGGCGTCAAGTTCCTGAACCACAGGCTAGCGGACGCGTCCAAGGTCAAAGGGAACATCTTGCAGATGGCCTCTCCAGCCATCCCTTAGATTTCCATCAACAAAATAAACTTCTCAACATGAAATTGGGGTTCCGTGCTGCCTTTGTAAACATCCATGGAGGGCATAGTGAATCTCCTTGGAAATCCTATCGCCAAAATTTCTTTCGTGAAAGGGGATGTTGTTCTCATGTCTTGGTCACTCTCCGTCTCCACTTTTATATTTTCTTCCCATTTCCTCATCTCCTTCTGAAACCAACTCTTCATCTGGTCCTCTGAGGTGATCTGCTCTCGATCGCGGGTCTCCCCGCGTCCTCTATTCCGAGTGTGATACCTTCCGTAACTGGGGACTTCCTATCCTTCCTCGAGGTACCGTTCCAGATCACTCTCTGCAAAACGCAGACTGTTACTAGAAGGCTCTGGAGTCTGTCTGCCCTCCTCTTCTCCCCACAGCTCTCCTGCAGGTACAGCCTCAGCGACGACTGCGGATCTCATTCTATGGGCACTCCTCTTCCTATGTTCACCATCTCGTAGACTCATTCTGCTCTAACAACCATTTTTCCCATTGCTATCTCTTCCTTTTTTTGGTTGGGGCCCGCTCCCCCTCTTTCGCCAGTTTTCTCTTCCAACTTCTCCAACATGATCTTCATGAAGACATGAGTTGATTCTCTCTCCTTCCAAGCTTATTCCCTTTCTTTTCGCATAGTTTCCTCCATTTTCTCCATCCACTCTGTCGTCGAAGCCTTTGAAGATGTATGTTTTTCGTCTTCTGCCATTGCCTGAGTACGTTTGCTGCTTTTAGTATTGTTCTCCACAGACGGCGCCAACTATTGACGGCTGATTTTAGTTCCAGGAGTAATTCGGAAAAATCACTCATCGAACAATCTTTCCCCCACTGTGAATTTGTTTGGTTTGGGGACTAAATGCAAACTTAGCAAAAGATGAGAAAACACACAGACAAAACAGAGGGTTTAACGCGGTTCGGCGGAGTGGATCCAACCTACGTCCACGGGCACAAGGGAAAAAAAAGATTTTATTACGTGGTCAAGTATGACCGACCTGCCTATCTCTCGAGCTCGTCTGACCGACCTCTTACAAGCTCACTCTTACACGTAAGTTTTTTGCTCTCTATTATAAGTGAATAATGAAATAGAATTAGTCAACCCTTTACAATGAATTCTCGATCACCTTATATACTAGGGCAAATTCTACTGTTGCATCAATCTCATGACGTCAGCCACGTGAATCTACCATTAATGCGAGGGCTCTCTTCCCCAATTGCTCTGCTGAAAATAGTTTTGTCACCTGACATCTCATTAAACCATGCTACTTTACCCTCTGCTACACGTTTTAACCCATATGACAACATGTATTCCAATTGCTCCTATGTGATAGCGTATGCCAGAGGCTGGTGGCCCGCTTCTGTCACATCAGACCTTTTTGGAGAATGCGAGTTCCCATACAAGGTTTACGTCATTTGGACTTGATCATACCGTTACCACTTCGACCCACCCTATCAGGTTGGGAACCGAAACATCATCCATCTTGCCTTACCGCCCTAGCATGTCGGGTTGGTCCCGATGCCTTAACTCCCCTCGCCCCTCTTAACTCCTTCACACCTCGGGTCGGGTGACAAACGTGAACCGACCCCGACCTCTTAATTGGGTTGGACGTCCCTATTCCTTGAGCTCGGGTCCCTAAATCTTGGAAATGGAAATCCCTTTTATATCATTCCTCGAGATTCTGACTTCTTGGGGGCCGAAAACCACCATCAACACATCCGCAAGTGCATCTTCACTTCAACGAGTTGGCCTTGGTCGGCGATGATGACCCGGATTCTCTACAGGGCACAGGCTCAGACACACACATACTGTGGCCTTTTCCAATAGCGCCCCTGGCAAATTATGTATCCAGTAGTGTTAGCCCTTGCAATTTTGTTTTAATAATGAGATTGATTTTCTTTTTCCAAAATTAAATGAAAATGAATATTATGACCGTGTGAAATATAGAAATTAGATATGCATTTAACAAGACTGTAAGAAAGTTATTGCGTAGAAAAAAAATAATTGTAAAAGATTCAATTGAAAGGCAGTGATTTTAAGACTTGGAATATCTAATTTGGTGTTTTCAAGAACTTCTTATTAGATGTTTCTTTTCAAGCATGAGGTTTCAATTCAAAGCTTTTTCTCGTTTCTTTTTCCAATTATTGAAAATTCAAAGATACATAGCTTGGATTTTATTCATCCAACAAGAAACTAAATACACAGAGGAACCTTAATGAGAGTTATGTAACATGTTATGGAAAGTTGATCAGAAATGGAATCTAATAAATGTAAGCAAGCAGCATTAAAGATTAAACTGATGAGCTCATTCATTCTTCTCTTCAGCAGCATAGAGTGCTTTGATTTCTTCAACATCATCGTAGCTGCCCAGAAATATCGGAGAACGCTCATGAATCTTCTTCGGAACCAAGTCGAGTGCCTGCACAAGAAATTGAGTCAATTCATAGTGCACCAAATTTCATTTGAGCAGCAATTGGCATCCATGATTTTGTTGAAGAATGTTTTTTTTTGTTTCCTCTCACATTTTACTATCCGGGATTTCTTTTAAACCAAAATAGGAAAGAGTCTCAATAACTAACTCAATAGACAAATATAAACAGGGATGTAAACCGGATACAAGAAATTTAACAAGTGCATACCCGTTGCTTGCCAGTGAAAGCTTGACCACCAGCTTGTTCCATCAAGAAAGACATTGGGAAGACTTCATAGAGAACACTATTCCACACAAACCAAAGGAACTACTCTAAAAGTCAATATACAATTTTGTAATAACAGAGTTAATGACCTTACAGCTTTAGATAACATACCGCAGTTTGCCACTGGGGCTCTTCCTATCACCAGGGTACATAAAAATACCTCCATAAAGTAGTGTGCGGTGGACATCAGCTACCATGCTGTTTATCACATGGAATCATCAGAAACTCTATAAAATCTCGACTATTGTCAGACAGTAGATAGGTACTACAAAACATTTCAAGGAAAAAATCTAGTTTGTAACTAAAGACAAATAGAAAAACAAGAAAAATGCTAGACAACATTGAATTTGTGAAATGGAGCCAAATAATAGTACTAAAGGAACTTTTAATACTTATAAATCCACTGCCATTAGAAAATAAACAGGTGACTGTATATTAAGACGTGTGAGAGTGGTAGTGATTACAAAGGTCGTGAAATTACACAACGCAACCATGCAAGAATTTGCTTTTGGTTATAATCCATTGAAGCTTCATAATTCATAACCAAAGGGGTGGGCTTGATTTTGGAAGTGCCAACACTCATCTCCAACAGTAAATTCTAACTAGCTATGTGCACTGTCTATTTCCGCCAAAGATGCTTTATAAAATGAACGCACAACTTACACAATTTCATTGATGGTTTATTGTGCTTCTGGAAATCCATGCATATAGCACAGAGATTTCTGATCAGAAGCATAGGATTCAATAGTGAGACAAATTGGTCACAATGCTAAACACTGACACCTCAATATACAGTTGTTAGGAAACCACGATACCTTCCAATGTATCTTAAAGACTTCGGTGATGAACCATCTTTAGGGAACTTGCAGCTTTCCACATACCTGAAGTTAAGAGATGTCAGGAAACTGTTCCAGAAGAAGAAAAACAAGAGATTATTAAAATGAATACTCATACTTGGCTGTTGGACCATCCCAGTTCTTAGCATTTCCTTCGTTTACTGAATAAATCCTTCCTTTCTTTGGAATCTGTCATAAAACAAGTAAAAAAAAAGGTGAGAATCCAAAACAAAGCAGACTTTATGAATGGAGATGATAGATATCCCTTCTAATTTACATGCAATTTTAAAAAATGCTGCTCTCTAGTTTTTCAAGTGGCATATCATAATTGCCTAAGCTAGTTCTGTCAAAAATTCATGCATATAACTTTTCACCTCAATAAATTTGTAATCTGGAGTGTTTATTCACAAGCTGTGGAAAAAAGAAGAAAATGAATTAATTTTTCAAAATGCTCCTGCATGTACAGGGCAATACAGAGGATGCATGTACACTTTTCACCTCAATAAATTTGGAATCTGGAGTGTTTATTCACAAGCAGTGGAATAAAGAAGAAAATGAATTATTTTTTTCAAAATGCACCTGCATGTACAGGGAAATACAGAGGATGTGTAGAAATTTACAAATTTGTAACCTAGCATGGATCACTATCCTTACGATAACTATTCAAAGGAGGGGGAGAAAAAGATGATAAAGAAGAAGATAATTGTTAATGCTCAGTAATTCAACTAATTCAAAACCAAAATATTGCACATTTAGTCTTCACGTGTAAGCAGCCAAGCTAGAGCAAAGAAAAAACAGCTAAGTTTTTTTTTTCCTGGTTGATCAGTATAGATATACCTTGATATCTGGGTGAGTTAGTATGAACTCCCCAAGAGACGGATCCAGGGTGAACCCATTGATACCACTCCCAGTGCTTAACACAAGCTGCAGGACAATTATATACTTAAATTAGTGCAATCATATAATGAGAAGAAAAAAGGGGAAAAATACTCTGATCCAATCCAACCAAACATATTGCAGTCAAAGAGCGCCTCATAAAAAGACACTTCAAAAGTTAAATCAAGACAACTATGAGAAAAGTAACTTGGTTGAACTTGACTATCAATGGGAATTAATTCTTTTATTTCCTAGTATAAGATTCAGTGAACAACAATTACAATTCTAAAAAAGGTGATCCTTTCATACCGTGCAAGAACTCCCATACATGCAATAGCCAGCTGCCAACATATTCTTGCCAGGTTGCAAAACGTCATCTAGAGTTGGTTCATGGCCATCTTTCATCATATAAATCCCAAAAATCTAGATGAAAGCGAACAAATCAATTGATCACTGCAATATATTTATGCTGGAATAAATAGTCATTTTATAAATATGTCAGTACAGAATTTTGATAAAACAACATAACACAGACTATCCTTGAATAAGTTTTCAAACCGTTCCAATGGAAACACCACAGTCAATATTAGAAGACCCATCCAACGGATCAAAAACAACGCAGTACCTGTACCATCAGAACAAATCAAATTCAAACCAGGTATGTAATTAAAAGGAGTGTAGAATATAGAAATTCGCCATTTAAAAACAGATATAAGAACAAGAAAACATAGAACAATGGGACACACTTTCCACGTTTAGAGAGCTCCACAAATGTTGCCTCTTCGTCTTCTTCGGAGACAAGGATGCACTGGCAGGGTATAAAAGTTATCAGACAAGAACATAATTGGTTTCAATAAATTATACAGAGAAATACAAGGACACTTACCGTTCGGCCACTGCTAACCAAAGCTTTGACAAAAACATCGTTAGAGAGAACATCTAATTTCTTTTGCTCTTCACCCTTTAGTCAACATATAGGCAAATAAACCCACGTTAATGAACACATATAAACAAATAGACAAACAAAAGCTATGCTGTTAAAGTGCTTAGGCGACTATAGATGGCACTTAGATATTTTAAGTTATGACTCTTTATATATTAGATAAAATTTTGTGTGTTTGACTAGTCAACCCACCTTTTGATCGGTCAAAGGCGGAACTTGAAGTACCTAAACGCCTACCGCCTTTGACAACATGAAAAGATAAAAATCCATCAATTACTTGCCTGAACATTAGTTTCTCCAGCAAGTCCAATGAGCTTGGCAAGACCCGCCTGCAAAATATAAAAACACTATAAATAAGGAACCTAAAGCCACAAAGGATTCAAAATAATGTAAATGCTTCAGTTTAACAAGTGTTTGATAAACACGAATTTTAGAACTCGTTTATATACTGGCACACTTAATAGCCAGTGATTTCATCCGATAATAGTACGTCAATACCAAACATATCCTCAAACTCAAAAACAACTCTAATTACACATTCATTCTCCTCTAAAATTAATTTATAAAACTGAGTTTCGTCCGAATTTCCGAAAACAAAACCGTTAAAAATCACAAAACAAAACGGAAAAAAAAAAAAAGTGACCTTGTTAACAGCAGAACAAACGAACTTGCAGCCAAGAACAATGTGATTGAGCAATATAGCGAAGTCGCCACGTGACTCCGGATGCTTGGATTGCTCGTTCAGCACGTAACGAGTAATAGTCATCAAATCCGTACGGTGTGCGTCCGCCGAGTGATCCATTTTCGTTCGACGGCTAAGAACTAAGAAGCTAGAACGCTGTCGTTTTAAAAACAAAAAAATTTCAAGATAAATAAATAAAATTGGTAAGCGCTCGGTTCGAGGGAGTGAGAGCTGGTAGCGGATATATATGAGCGCGGAGGGATTGTATTATCGGGAGGAAATGGAAGATTGGAAGGACACGTGGCGGGATAAGAGTGAGAGAGAGAGTGGGGGGGTCGTCATCAGTCACTGAAGATTAGCGGGCTAACGATTTTCGTCGGCTTGTACTGGTTGATCTGATTCGACGGTTATTTTGTTTTGCGTGAGCTGAAGAGGACGAGGTAGTGGACCTCGATGGAATTTATTATTTCTTTCTTGGATTTGACTGTAATTTTCCACCTAAGGAGGTGCACTTATCTTTTAACGAGTCTTTTAAATTTCGGATCAGTCCATCGATCTCTGCGTACTCCAACAGGGTAAAAGATTAGAGGTTTGATGCTGTAACTACAATAAAAAGGGAGGAAAAACTTTCGAAAAAATAGGGAGTATGTTTATCATTGATCTTGATCAGGATTTAAACGAGGTTGATTTAAATCAGTAGTTTAATTATATTTTAATTATTTTTAAAATTAAAATTAATAACAAAAATTCATCGAACTCAAACCCTGTCACCAATTCAGTGGTTAAATCGGTCGGTTCAACATGTTTTCACCGGTTCAATTCCAACCGATTTTGTGGAAGTCACTCAGACCGGATTTTAAATCAAATCTCTATTCAACCAGTCCGACCTTATGATCCGGATTTTTAATCACTGCTTTTAATTATTTTAGATTTTTTTAATTTTGAACCCTTTAAATTTATTAAATAATTGTTAATATCAAATTTTTGGAAACTATGATGAAAACCAAACTACAAACCATTTATTTGGTATTTTTGACACTTTTATATCTAATTTATTTGGTATTTATCCCTTGTTATTCTGAAGAATATCAACCACTAGCATAGGCAAGAGCAAAAGTAACACATTGAACTGACAGAGTAGATAAATAAGTTATTGTTTGAAGAATAGGCATAGATGTATCAAAATAATAAAAAATTATATTCAGAAACATGATATTTGTAAAATATGCTAATATAATGTTGTATGTGTTACTATGTAGATTTTTTTTTTTTTGGAAATGTTAGAAATTTCGCCGTTAAATTTCCCGATCCAGACATAAATAGATGAGATAAAATCTCAAATTACTTCAATGTTACTGTTGACAGGTGATTTTAGTTCCAGAGGCAATATAGGGATAGTGCTCCCGGGACATTCAACCGTGAATTTATTTGGTTACAGGGAACCAAATGCAAACTTAGCAGAAGGTAAAATAAACACACAAGATCGACAAGAGGGTTTTACGTGCTTCGGCGGGGTAACCCAGCCTACGTCCACGGGAACAAAGTGGGGTGTCAATTTTATTACCAAACCGACCTCAGCCGACCTGTTTTCTCGAAGGTTGCCGAGCAGTTCTATTTATGGTGTTTTACAAGTAGTGTTTTTTTATGAGATTTTTTCTAACCAACCCTATACAAATGAAACTACCATCCCTTTATATACTAAGGAAAATGCAACACTATTCTCATACTTTTATGACGTCAGCCACGTGAATCTCCGGCTGATTGACGGGCTCTCTGCCCCAACTGCCTCGCCGAAAGCGAACCTGCCATCTGACTCCATGTCACATCACTCTGTTTTCTACACTGCCACACTTCACCATTATGATGCCAGCCTGTAAAGATCTCTCATACGGTGGTACATGTCAGAGGAAAAAGTCCAAATAGTCCCGATCACACGTCGGGTGTCATGAGGACGGCTAGACAACGAGCCGTGCTATGCCAACTACTTCCGACCTGACCTGAAATGTCCGAGCTCATTCTCACGACTCAAAAAGAAAGATACTGTCGATCCGAGCTACAGGGCTAAATTGGTCGGTCTCGGCTCTGATGTTGTCGGTTTCTGAAGCCTGCACCATGCTGTGTCCCCTGGTCGGTCGGATTCGGGGAGCCGGGTCCGACCTCTATTCCTGGTCGAAGAGTGACTTATACATTCAGATCCTTCGTCCTCCTCAAAGGAGAAATTCTCTTTCTGCCCTTGCCGTACTGTTCAAATACTTTGTCACAAAAAAACATTATCAACATATGTCCCATAGTTCTCGATTTCAACGAGTGTACGAGTTGGTACCGGGAACTACAAAGTATGAAGTGTGCTAATCAACCAGTTGGTGGTCGGCTCCCGGAGCCATAGAGGAAAATCGCCTCGGCTACCAATCAGGTCGTCCTCAGCATTTTCATGTGCTCGGTCACCGAGGATTCTGATGTCCATCCAAATGATTCTCTGACTTGAAGCAAATACCTCATTTACCCTTCTGGTAACCATCCTTCGGAAATCGTAAACCATCATAACCTCTTAAATGCCCATCAAATCACTTCTAGGGTTTAGTCCGGACGCGACACTTGTCAAGCATCCGTGATCCTCCCGCCAAAAATCAAAACAATCAACCGTCCAAGGGGCAGCAGATAGGTTTCCAATCTCAGCCGTTCATCGTAATCTGAGCAGATGGAGCTTGAGAGTGACACGCGGTGCACTTTTCTGAATGATTTATTCTCTGTCTTCCATATTTAGCATGATTTCCATTTTTAACTTGCTAACTCTTTCTTCATACTCTGACTGTGAGTGGAAGTTTTGATCCCGATCAATTTGAATCCAGCCATGAGGGGACTGCTCCGTTCCCGAGCCAATGATGGCCCGCTCGGTGGGACGTAACCCGACCCCGAGGCAACAAAACACTTGGCTCCGAGGGCATGTTACCTCCCCAGACCAATAGGAATCCGGCCATGGGGGAAATGATCCGTCCCCATACCGATGATAAGCCTCTCGGTGGGACGTAACCCGACCCCGAGGTAGCAGAATACTTGGCTCCGAGGGAATGTTACCTCCCTGGACAAATATGAATCTGGCCATGGGGGAAATGACCCGACCTCATGCCGATGATAAGCCTATCGGTGGGACGTAACCCGACCCCGAGGTAGTGGAACACTTGGCTTTGAGGGAATGTTACATCCCCGGACCAATTGCGAGCCGGTCATGAGAGAGATGCTCCGACCCCATGCCGATGACAAGCCTCTCGGTGGGACGTAAACTTACCTTGAGGTAGCAGAATACTTGGCTCCGAGGGAATGTTACCTCCCCGGACCAATTACGAGTCGGCCATGGGGGAGATGCTCCGACCTCATGCCGATGATAAGCCTCTCGGTGGGAAGTAACTCGACCCCGAGGTAGTGCAACACTTGGCTCCGATGGAATGTTACCTCTCCAGACCAATAGGAATCCGGCCATGGGGGAAATGATTTGACCCCATGCAGATGATAAGCCTCTCGGTGGGACGTAACCCGACCATGAGTTAGCAGAATATTTGGCTCTGATGGAATGTTACCTCCACGGACCAATAGGAATTCGGCCATGGGGGAAATGATCCGACCCCATGCCGATGATAAGCCTCTCGGTGGGACGTAACCCGACCCCGAGGTAGTGGAACACTTGGCTCCGAGGGAATGTTACCTCCCTGGACCAATTACGAGCCGACCATGTGGGAGATGCTTCGACCCCATGTCGATGACAAGCCGCTCGGTGGGACATAACCCGACCCCAAGGTAGCAGAATACTTGGCTCCGATGGAATGTTACCTCCCCGGACCAATTACGAGCCGGTCATGGGGGATATGCTCCGACCTCATGCCGATGATAAACCTCTCGGTGGGACATAACTCGACCCCGAGGTAGCAGAACACTTGACTCCGAGGGAATGTTACCTCCCCGGACCAATTGCGAGCCGGTCATAGGGGATATGTGATGGAGTTTGTGCTTGAAGTGCCAATCCGAATTGTACATTTTATTATTTATTAATAAAATAACTACATTTTTCATTTCATACCTTCTTAATGGTATTGTCATTATGCGTATTAGATTGATGTATAGATATGCTAAGAATGACATCGACCTTAGAATAGTTTTGACACTAGGTGTAAACTATTCTTAAAGTAAATATTCCTAGTCGTTGGTTTTGGAATACGGTCGAATTCCTATAACCTAGAAGACTAGCACATGTCGTATATTGGAATTGGAGTTCCAATGGTTTAACGCGATGTACCATGAGTTTTGGAAACTCGTATAGACATGTGGGTATTCGTTGGAGCAAATATTGAATGACTCACATGTGATTCCTAATAGTTGGAAGTACACACCACCGTCAATAGGAATCTCCTCGAGTCGAGTAGCATATGTAATCCTTTGACTATAGGATAACATTGATTTTGTGTGAGATCCTCCACACTTAGATGTCATGTATGTCAGAAACCTTTCATGGTCTGGCCTCTAGATGTTCGTTGGGTGTGGACTGATGCACTAAGTAATCAAGTGTGAAACAAGATAGGATCTGTCAGCCCGTATGTGTACCATAAGAGGTTTAGGTATCCATGTTAGTAAAATCACGATTCTTAAATTTTTGGACAAAGTCGATCACCTAGGGTGGATCACATCAGTTATGAAGAATCGTGGACATGTCGACATGAGATGTGTGCCTCGAAAAACTTGACGGTATATTCTATGTTTCCTAAGCACAACTCGGATATCCTACGACGGAGGGATTGTTAAACATATGTGATGACCTCGACTTGTATAGTTCAGAAAGGTCGTTCGTGTTCTTCGCGAATTCGGAGGTGGCCAAATTGCGTACATATTAGTTAGGCTTATATGAAGAACGTGTCTGAACTTAGAGAGTCTCAATATGAAGTGTACTCGTTGAGCACTTGGGTAGCCGATTAATTTTGATAAAAGTTAATATTCGATATTATAATTATCAACTAAGATAATCAAGTGTTATTGGATAACATTGATTATTTACTTTGACCTAATTGGATTAATTCAATAATTACACAATGACTTAATTGTAAAATCATAATTATCTATACCATTTAAGGATATTATGGTAATTGTAAGTATGTAATAATATGTGGTTTTGGCTTGATTTAATTGGATTAAATCAAGGTGGCAAACAATTAACTAATCCATTTCCCAATCCTTGGCTTGATTTAATTGGATTAAATTAAAGTGGGAGACAATGGAGATTAATCACACCTAATTATACAAATTTGGACAAATTGGATTAATCCCACTTAAAAGTTGATTACAACTTTTATTAATTAAAAATTACCTAAGTTTTGCTATAAATAGCAAGATTTATGAAGGTTTTAATTACAAGTTCAAATACAAGCAAATTCTTAAAAAAATTAGCCTAAGTTAGAGAAGTGTTTAGAAAAGCTTGTGAGGTCTCTAAAATATTTCATTAAGGAGATATCAAGATTAGATCTTGAAGTGAAGCTTGCTTGCGTTGGAAATCGAGATTGGATCTTGAAGTTGAGCTTGCACCGCTTGGAGGTTCTCCGACGATTTCAACAAATGAGAAGTATATTGGATCTTGCATCAAGCTTACTAGGTAAAGTTTGATCTTCTCCTAAACTATGTTTATTTTATTGGGGTTGGTGCTCAGAGCGCTAATTCCCGGTTGTATTTCTTGAGAATACTACTGTAAAACATTATTATTTTGAATAATATATGCAGTTTCTATAATATAATGTATATTTCTAATATGGTAAAGACGTAATGACCTTAGAATGACTAGTCATGATGCTGTTGCAAAAGCGTCGCAACTGACATTGAGTTGTATCATGACGTTGTCATTCTCAGACAGTTCCTGGTCAAGGTTTACATTACTTGGTCAGTAAAGTAAACCCATTAAGACTGGTACATGTCGTATACTGGAATATATGATTCCAATGGTTTCTCAATGAACCATAAGTCTTGGAGACTAGTATAGACATGTAGGTGTTTATAGCGGATAAATACTGAACGACTCACCGAAGATTCTTAATTGATGGTACACCAACGTCAATAAGAATCTTCTCGGGTTGAGTAGCACTTGTGATTCTTCGACTTGAGATACCACTGTGGGCGCATGAGACATCTTCCACACTTAGATGGTAGTCACGTAACCGATCTATTTAGATCAGACCTCCGCCTGTTCGTTGGGTGTGGATAGATCCTCAGGGTGTCCTGTATGTATCGAGATAAGATCCGTCAGTTCTGTGTACAGAGCATAGGTAGTCCATATGATTAGCAATCAGATAAAAATCATGGGCCCGTGGTACACTTTAGAAGTCAGTTCTAAGTGTTCTTTTAGAGATTGCTAATAGAGACGTCGACGGGATTGTCTCCCTAGAGATTTGACGTTTACATCTATATCTCTGGGATATATGTGAATACCTATGACAGAGGAATTATACATTTGTCATGACCTCGACCTGTATGATTCAGCGAGTTTATCTGTGGTCGTCATAATTTACGGGTGGATAAATTATGGACACGAAATTGGATTTCGTGACGTATATGCCTGAATATAAAGAGTCTCACTAATGAAATATACTCGTAGAGCACTAAGGCATCATTTATAAATAATACTGATTATTTGTAAGTCGTTTAAAGGTTAAACGCAAAAATGCATATGTAAGGACCGACCCGATAGTCATTTATTAATTTTTGTGTATTTGGATTTAATGATAGATTTTATCAAATACACATTAATTAATTGTAAAATTGAGATATTTGACTAATATCATAATATATATGTATTTGATATTTAATGTAAATATAATACATATATTTAATATATTTGTATTTAATTAATTAATTAATTAAT
>SKCR01005417.1:0-26063 GCA_019454045.1 Zanthoxylum bungeanum | reverse complement strand
ATTTGTTGAAAAGAAGGAAATGGTTCTGAGCCTTCTACTATCAGAAGAAGAGAACTTGGATTTACATTCGCTTTCCCTGTCAAACACATGTCTTTGGCATCAGGGATTCTAATCAAATGGACAAAAGGATTTGCGATCGAAGACATGGTTAGTTATATGATCTTTTGTTGCTTAAACTTTCTCTAAGCTGACTGTGTTGTTGCTTAAACTATGTAATTTTATGTTTATCTATACTTTTATATTGGTTTTCAATTGCGGGCATCCGTATCTTATTAAGCGTAGATTTGAATTATGACATTTTTCTACACCACCGTCAGAAAATATCCACATTCAAATCCACACTTTATAAGTTACGGGTGCCTGCACTTAATTATTATTATATATATTATGTGTTCAAGGACGAGCCTGGTGCAACGGTAAAGGTTGCTCCATTGTGACCTGGCATCAATGGTTTGAATCTTGGAAATAGCTATCTGCTTGCACGGGTAAGGCTGTGTATATCTGCCCTTCCCAAACCTCGCAATGGCAGTCGCCTTCGTGCACTGGGCTGCCCTTTTTTTGTGTATGTGACTGTGTTTAAAACTAAAATTGTGTGATTGCTGAAGTTATCCACGTGAAGATTTTAGTGCTTGTATCCTATTGTGGATTTGACTTCTTGTATTGTCTGCTTAGTGTATTTTAGTACAAGCTAAATGTCGCTTGAATTATGTTTGATTAATTTTTTATCATCCCAATTATTCCAACTTTGTTGGATTAATTTTTTATCATCACAATTATTCCAACTTGAGAATGTAATATTCTAGGATATGCAACCTGAAGGGATTCATGTTTCATTTTTCATGTTACTGAGGCAAGGTATTAGCTTTGACATGTATTGCACAATTCATTGTAGATTGGACAAGAAGTCACTGAAAGCTTACAATGAGCCCTGGACAAGAGAGGCTTAGATATGCGGGTTGCTACATTGGTGAGCACTTGCCCTTGTCTATGGTTGACTTTGCTATTTACCTGTGCATTATGTTTTTGTGCAAGTTTCAACTTTTAAGGACCATTAAGAATGGATAACAAATTGGATTTTGCTATTAGTCTTAAGTATTTTTAAGGTCTTGAATTGAGGCTTCGGGACTAGCTTGCCATCAAAGTTAATCTTTAGTTGGTAGTTTTTTCTATGCTTCATGTACTTTACATGTCCTTCTATGGAGGTCACATTAACATTTATTTGAGTTGAGCTGCGCTGATGCTCTAGAGATTACAAATTTATAACTTAACAAAGGAACTCAAAAAGGCAGCAATGCGAAAGAGGGTACAGGTAAAATCCAATGAAAAGCATAAGCTAATGTATCACGAAGACCATAAAAATTGCATTTTCACATCCATATTACCTTGAAGGACATGGATTACTACTTTACATGAAATGGTTGTGGCATGATTAGGCTGGAGGTCCCTTGGTCATATGCAAAATCTAAAGTCATGGCTTTTATAGTGAGACCATTTTAAGTGATTACATCCATTTCATTCAAAATATTTAGTACATTTATTGAACTCTTCTCTAAATCTGCTAAATATGTAATCTTTTCCATTAATGGTTCCTTTGGATTCTGAGACCAGGCATAGCAATGTTATTAGAATTAATAGATCTATTAGTGGGAAAAGAAGATAAATGTAAGTATGTGTAGGGCTACTGGGCTAGAGCTATTTGTGTTATGACTCTATATGAAATTCTTGTAGACCTTCTGGGTTGAAGTTGGCCTATTTAAATATACGAGGTTTCTTGTGGGGAAGCTTGTACAAAATAGTTGGGATTAATTTTGAGTAGAATAAAGTTTACAGCTATTCGTTATGTTGATATTTCATTAATTCGGTTTGAAGTTACCACAATGGTTAAACCAGTAAATTGACAAAAATGTTGGTTGACTTAACATGTGCTACCATTCTAGAAAATGATTCCTTAGATGGAAATTCCAGTTGAAGGAAAATTTCCCTTTTTGGTTAGGAAAGAGAGTTGTGAAGCATACTTTTTCCTTTTTAATCTATTTATTCCCGAGCAGGTAAATGATACTGTGGGAACTTTAGCTCTTGGGCATTTTCTTTATGAGGACACTGTTGCTGCAGTGATAATTGGAACGGGCACTAATGCCTGCTATTTGGAACGGACAGATGCGATTATCAAGTGTCAGGGGCTTCTTACGACCTCCTCCTGAGGCATGGTATCCTTTCTCTTTGTTGGTCAAAATGACCCATAGCGTCACTATTTGCACAGATCATTGTGTTGTTGTAGCAAATTAACTATGTGACAAGGAAATTGCACTCTCATCATTTGTGATTAGATCACCATAGATATATAAATGAAGAGAGGTCCCTATGATTAGTTCCTGGATTGAGATGATATGAGACAGTATCAGTCCACAAAGGATTAATCATTAAATATCCCTAGCCGTAGTATTATCGAGACTGGACATCGATAATGCGGAATAGGCTAGTATTGCACTTGTGTGCGTTGTGAGGGCACAACGGCATAGTTCTCATATATATAAGTATTGGATACTTGTGCAAGTGCGATAGGAGGTCGTGTTTCACCGATGGTACGGGAAACAGCTTCGCTCTGGATAGACCCTTCGGAATCCCATTGGTATTATGACTAGGTGTCTATGGGAGGCCGAAATCAAGGTAGGTGTGTATAGTCTTAACCTGAGACTTACATCGCTAATACTTACGACAATCGGTAAACTTTGGTTTTGGTGGTGGGGGATCTTAACTGGTTCTGTGTTCACCTCTTCTGGGTTTATCAGGAATCGTAGTGTATTGGATGTGATGTCAAGACGGAAGTGTCACTCCAGTCATAATGGAGATGATGTCACGCAGGATACGGTATTAGTGCTCTTAAGTGATGCGCATCCAATCGTGATATTATGACCAGGTCATGAATATCCGATTATAGAGACTAGTTACCAGACATCCGATATGTGTTTCGGACGGGGCAGACACTTATCCAGCCCCAGCCCTAGCACGTGATTATCCGATACTGGGCCGATATGCACAATACATTAGTATACTACGCTTGATACAGATCTTAATATTCTTTAATGGATATGTCCGGAGAATTAGGTAGACTTGGTGCTTTGCTAGGAGTCGACCTTGTCTCGTAAATCGGTAGAACGTAGTACTTGGTACGTACGTGATTCGGATACTCCGACGACCGTATTTACTGCCAGATTATCCGGGGATCTCATGGGTCGCTTCCCGATAATCCACCGATGACGCACAACTCGCACTCTTGAATAATCTGGGATTATACAGAAGAGAGAGAAAATTAATCTAGGATTAATTACGGAGATATTTTATCTAAGATAAAATATCGTCTAGAGAGAGATAACGATTAATTTGGAATTAATCGGTAAATTAATATATTCGATATATTAAACGAAATTAGATTTCGACGCGGAATTAAAATTAGATTTTAATTCGGGCAAACGAGTTAATTTAGAATTAATTCGTTAGCGACGTAAATAATAATTTCGCTAGGCGCAATTATTTATTTAAATTCGATTTAATTAACGTCGCGACGTAAGCTCGGTATTTCGGAAATATCGAACCCGAACGCGTGAGTGCACGTGGGCCCACTTTCATTTGAAAACGTGTGGGGCCCACATGACACATGTCATATTATGCATTATTTTATTCTAATGCATTGCATGAGATTGTGTACAATACACTCAATGGTCTTGCATGGAGTTTGAGTGTTTGACACTCTAAACCATTGCATGATTTGTGTCATAAATTTATTATCAATTTAATAAATTTATGGCATAAATATAAATTGATTTTTGGTAAATCATTTTAACTTAATATACAAGATCATCTCTCTCAAATTCTCTCCTCTCTCACGCCCAAAAACTGAAACATGTTACTGGTTTGGAACCAATTCAGGCGTGACTTTAGGGAAGCAAGGTTGGATTTTCATGGTGAAAATTCAAGTGCTAGCACACTACGAGTCTTGCGAAGGTGGTAGGGAGGTTCGACCATGAGCGGGATCCATCCAACGAAGCTAGGAGCTGCGTTTCTCATCTCAAAATTCTGTTTTTGAGGCAGTGGACTGCATGCAGTAAGCTTACCAAGGCAGTGCGTTTTTGGGCATGATTCGTCTTCAAATCGACATAACCGATCAATGTAAGTATTCCGCTATCTTCATTGGTGTATTCACGCATGTTTTCATGTCTTGATTTGATCTTGGGACCTTAGAATAAACCAACAATGGCATCAAGAGCTAATGTTGCAAGCATGAAAAATTTAGGGCTTAAAATTTGGGTAAATGTTTGTTGAGCATGATTTGAATAAATTGTTTGTTTGAGTATGTTATAACATGTTTAATTTCATTTTGGTTGGACTAATTTGATGAAAATTGATTTGGAATAATTTTCCCCAAAATATTGATGTTGGCCGAATGTAAAGTCATATTGGAGTTCTTGGAATTTTTCATTTTAATTCATTGGATGAGTTGTAATGGAGTAGGATGATGTTAATTTAAGATTGAATTGGATTTATTTTAAATTGAACAAAAACCCTAAATTCCTTATGTTGGCCGAATCTACAATGCCCTTTAATGTCTTGGTAATTTTGATTTTATGAACATTGGATGTATATGAAATCATTCGGGAAGTTAATACGTTGTCGATTGTGTAATTAATCGGATTGAATTCAAATCGGACAAAATAACCTTCCTTGGCCGAGAGCATGAAAGCATGTAAATGGGTTTGATTTTTCATTATGTGTGTTTGACATGTGATAATGAATTGAATATGATTAATAAGACTAATTTGGTGTTTTAAAAATGTTGATTTAGTTGATTAATCATATAATGCACTTTTGATAATTAAATTGTTAAAATTGGATTTTTGGATTTAATTAATTGGGCCTAATTTTGGAAATTGGATTTAAATGTTGTAAGCCTGTTGGGCTTGATTTATCAAGTTTGGTTTAGGCCAAGTGGATTGGATCCAATTGGGCCCAAAACCTTAACCATAAAGCCCAATTGCGACTAATGAACCTTTAATGTTCAATTGGGCCTAATGGGCCAAGATTGATTTATGGGCTTATGGGGTAAATCCCGGATTGGACTTTGTTATCGGTTTGACCCGAGTTGACCAAAAGTCCACGCCTTAAGAAATCAATCAAAAGCCCATTGGACTTTAATTGAATTGACGTTGGACGTTAATCGGTCTTTGAGACGCGTTACGATTAGATTTGGAATTTAAATCGTAAAAGGTTTATTAAATAAAAGTGTAATATTTAATTTGGAATTGAATAGTGAATTAGTATTAAATACATGTTAAATTAGATTTAATGATGTAGTTTAATTTAATTCATGAATTCGTACTTTAAGTACTTATTCGCAAAAACGAGTTTGACTCGAACAAAATCAAATCGTTGTTTGAACATTGGATGATCACTTAATTATCAGATTAATTAATTTGATTAGATTGATTGATAGCATGCTTATGTGTGTGAATACGTGGTTGTGTTGAATGAATAATGTATATCGGATGGATATTAGTCGGGTGGGCAATTTTAGAAATTGTTGTAATAAATTCGATTTATTAAATTGGACCTGCGTGTCCAGCCTTATCACCTTCTTTCTCTTTGTATTCTCTTCTCACCTATTCCCCTCTATGTATATGAGGTTTCTTTAGAAGTGTAGTGTAACGGGTAGAAGTAGTACAAGTGCTAGCTTGAGTGAGAAAGGGAGAGATTTGATCTAGGATCAATGTGTAAGTATCCATCCGCATATCATTATTATTTTATTTCATACTCGCTTTATTATGTATTTAGAATGCATGTTTAAGGGTGTATGATGATGAGACCTTAACAAAGATAATTAAATTGGTAGCCAATTTGCACGCGAAAAATCCCTCAATCTATATTAAGCAAATATCCTTCCATTGAATGATTCTTGTTCAAGATCCGAAGTTGGCATTGGTTTGTTTTTGACCAAAGTCAAGACCTTTGTCAATCAAGGATGTACTTGAATCATGAGAGTTTTGTTGCATATCGGTGTCTTGTCCAAATCGTGATTTTTATTGGCCAAAGTCAGATCACTTTTTGTCCAATGACATTGATTACGAAACTTTCCTCGTCAATGGGTCCCGCTTAACTGGAATCATTAGGTTTGTTTTTGGCCAAAGCCAAGGCCTAGATGATTCGGAGGATATGGTTAGGAAAATGTATTGGATACATTGACATTATACATATGTTTCGGACTTGGATGTCCACCTAACCGGATCTAGGAATTGGATGAGATCCAATTGATCTGTGAGATCTACCTAGTTAAATAGCATACAGCTTTTTATTGGCCAAAGTCAGGGTTGTGTGTTATTTAATAGGATCCTAGCCCACTAGGAAACACGGTTTCCCGAGTACTCCACAGAGGGTTAGAGGCTCGACGAAAAATAGTGGGAGGCAAGTATTGAATTTGCAACATTCGTTCGAATACTCTCGCTAAACACGCTCATTTTATTTTACTCGTCATATTAATCAAAAGTATTAGTTGGACTAATATTTTATGTTGTTTTAAAAATATATATAGTTGGACTATATACAAACTCATTCAATATATAGTTGATTTTATAATTGGATTATAGTAATCAATATAATTGAATTAAAATGATAGTTGATTTTATAATTGGATTATAGTAATCAATATTAAAATTAGTTGATTAAATAATTGGATTATTGTAATCATTATAATAAATAGTACCTTATTAAAATTGATTAAATAGTTGGACTATTGAAATCAAGAAAGAATTGAAAGGTTGAATATTTAAAATATATAATCCTTGGATTAAATGTTTTAAATGATTTAATTTTCAATTGGGAATTAATAATAGGTTAATTTATTTGATAAAATAACTTATTATGACTAAGCCCATAATTAAGCAAATAGTAGAGCATAAAGTCTTTGGAAGATTTATGTGATGATGACTTTAGTGCTTAATTAATATACTTACAATAAATCTATCTTTAGATTTAAAAGTATTAAAATTGCAATTAATAATTCTTGGAGAATTAATTGACCATTCTAGTGGAGAAAAGTCAAAGTTTGCAATTGGGCATGTAGCACAAGGTGCACATCATTTCGATATTCTAAAACCCAAGGCTTGGCCAAAGGTTTGTGAAATATTGAAAAGGTAATTGACATATCCCAAAGTGACTACCATTTGGATATGGAAGACACGAAGGAATTAAAGATAGGGAGAGGCTCTAACTTTAAAAATATTTGTCAAAGTTATGTTTACTACTAGTATTAAAATTGGATTTTAAATACTTAGTGTGGTACATAATACATATATGTATTGACGTTCAGAATCCGCTGTGAGCTGGATACTGGCTTCAAGCCGAGATTTCTCTGCGAATTGGAAACGGGACGAAAGTCGCTGTTTCGACCGTAGATACCTAAATTTAGGAACTACCATTTGGGTATGTACTTAAATTAGGAAATGTTATAATGTAACTAGTTAGACTAGAGACATTATCTCTATATCAGTGTTTAATCCGATGCGGATAAAACCTTTATATTCTAAAACACTAAAGTGTTTCATTATATAAAGATGATACTGAGATAAATACATTAGATGTAAATAACATAATTTATATTTTGAATAAATAAAATCTCAAACATATAAATGACAAATAAATAGCTCAAATTGATTTGATCAATAGAGACTTATTTGTGGCATTGTTGTCTAGGACACAATTAAACAAGACTCGTATATCCACACTTTTGAAGAGTGGGTACTAGGACTGATTTGACTATTCAAATAAGGTCTACGAATCTAGTTTATTAGGTAAAGTACCTAAAATACTATTTACTTGGTAATAGTAAAAGGGCCACCGATCTGTTAGCCCTATTCATGGTGAAGTAAGTGGGCCCATATCTAGCTAGGCTAGATGTGAACATGAATATTTCGTGACCTTAACGGATGTGGCATCACGTTATGGTTATGTGTTTCTTTTGAAGAACACAATACGAAACTTTGAGTTTCGACACGAAGTATACAAACAGATCGGCTGTAGTATTATGCCGCTACGGTAAGACCGTATTGGTAAATACTTAAGCAGTAAGTTTCATATATACATGAAAGAGTACGGTATCTTTCATATGAGGACTCCTCCCGAGACACGTCAATTGAGATGTGTCAGAACTAAAAACCAAGTTTTGTTGGACATGATTAGGTTTTTCGCGAGTCGCTCTGAGCTACTGTTTCCTTCAACAGGATATGTATTAACAGTGCAAAACTTATTTAGAATAAGGTTCCATATAAATCTGTTTGACAGATATCATATAGGATATGAACAGGAAAGAAACGAGGTTTCTCATTCCTGATAATTTGGGTATGCCAGGCATAAAGTTTGGATGATACCAAACTAAGAACCCAAATTGGATTAGTGCCAATATAGGTTATCCTAAGGGAAACCATAAGTATAGTACTTATAAATCCCACATGAGAACAATGTGATTGTTGCTCACCATGCGGTTTTCCTGAGAGGAATACCGATATGCAGTGGTCAGTGGGAGGATAGTGATACTCAATGAAAATCGGAGTAATACTATTCATAGCACGAAGTCCTTAATGGAACACAAACAATTCATCTATGATGAATCTGTACCATTAATCTTCAAATACACAAGAAATCGGGTAGATCGGATAGAGTCAGAAAACAACCTAGGGTATGGGTTTCTGATCTAACCTCATTAAGATGTCAATCTTATGAAGGTATATCCACCGACTACGTTTTGAGGAAGTGATACGAGGTATCGACTCCCTGTTATGGCAAAGTGCCATGAGTCCGAAATGGATTCCATGTATAACGACTATTTGGATACTAGTTGTTGTACCACAAAGCATTGTGCCTATTGGTACATTATACGTCTTCAAGGAAGACATACATGGATGGCAACATACCAACGTACAAAGCTAGGCTTTTGACGGAAAGGTATCGTTATCAACATTGTGTTAATAACGGTTCAACCTTTTACCTGTTGCCATGGTAAATCCATTTTGAAGATGCTTGTTGATAACTGTATATTCATTTATGAAATATGTCAGTTACAAATCAAAATCGCTTTCCTGAAAAGGAAACCTTTTGGAGGATGTTTACAACATCCTGACGATTTTGTATAACCGACAAACAAGGTTTGCGGGTTATTCGATCCATGTTTGGATCAATGCAAGCATAAGGTTCTTGGAACTGACGTTTTGAAATAATCATAATGGTTTATGATTTAACTCAAAACGAAATAATTCTTGTGTATATAAGGAGGTTAGTGGGAGAGGCACTGACAATGAAATTCCCATAAAGCAATTGGTGAAAGCTTGGCTTTCATAGATATTCTTTCAATAGAAATTCTCCGTAGAATTCTGGGGAGTAACAACCTTTATTCAGGGAATAAAGATCTACTGGGATAGATTTGGAGTTGTTAACACTCTCTGGGAAATTGTACATTTAAAATGTACTTGTATTGGTGTCTCATACGCTTCGAGCATATGGAGTCACAATCAGGTCAATCCAAGTGATAGTCACTGGATTGAATTTAAGGACATCTGTTAGTATCTTAGAGAACTAAAGATGTTGTCTTAACTATGGAGAAGGAGAACTTGAAGTGACTGGGATCACTGCTGCAAGTTTCCAAAACGATTAAATACTACGGTACTATAAAGTTTGAATAACGGGACAGTGAGCTGGAAATTCCGAGCAAGATAACTGTTGCCGAATAAACAACAAATGCGGATTATTGCTGCAGCTGAGGCAGCAATAGAAGCCATTTGGATCGATAATAAATCTAATTAGATTAGATATAGTTCTGTTAGCAGCTGAGCTAGGCGTCAGCACAGGCTAAGGAATTAAAGGTCTCATCGACGATCCAGATATATACTTCTATATCATCTGATTCGTTCGGATCATACATCGTGGCGATGTGATGATCGTGTAAATCGCGTCAGACGATAATTAAGCAAATCCGCTGACGAAAACCTTTCCTCAGCAATTTGAGCGAATTGTACATAGTTCGGGTGTTAGACACTCGAGTGACTGGCTATGTGCCAAGTGGGAGATTGTTGGATAAAATGACCCATAGCGTCACTATTTGCACAGATCATTGTGTTGTTGTAGCAAATTAACTATGTGACAAGGAAATTGCACTCTCATCATTTGTGATTAGATCACCATAGATATATAAATGAAGAGAGGTCCCTATGATTAGTTCCTGGATTGAGATGATATGAGACAGTATCAGTCCACAAAGGATTAATCATTAAATATCCCTAGCCGTAGTATTATCGAGACTGGACATCGATAATGCGGAATAGGCTAGTATTGCACTTGTGTGCGTTGTGAGGGCACAACGGCATAGTTCTCATATATATAAGTATTGGATACTTGTGCAAGTGCGATAGGAGGTCGTGTTTCACCGATGGTACGGGAAACAGCTTCGCTCTGGATAGACCCTTCGGAATCCCATTGGTATTATGACTAGGTGTCTATGGGAGGCCGAAATCAAGGTAGGTGTGTATAGTCTTAACCTGAGACTTACATCGCTAATACTTACGACAATCGGTAAACTTTGGTTTTGGTGGTGGGGGATCTTAACTGGTTCTGTGTTCACCTCTTCTGGGTTTATCAGGAATCGTAGTGTATTGGATGTGATGTCAAGACGGAAGTGTCACACCAGTCATAATGGAGATGATGTCACGCAGGATACGGTATTAGTGCTCTTAAGTGATGCGCATCCAATCGTGATATTATGACCAGGTCATGAATATCCGATTATAGAGACTAGTTACCAGACATCCGATATGTGTTTCGGACGGGGCAGACACTTATCCAGCCCCAGCCCTAGCACGTGATTATCCGATACTGGGCCGATATGCACAATACATTAGTACTATACTACGCTTGATACAGATCTTAATATTCTTTAATGGATATGTCCGGAGAATTAGGTAGACTTGGTGCTTTGCTAGGAGTCGACCTTGTCTCGTAAATCGGTAGAACGTAGTACTTGGTTGGTACGTGTGATTCGGATACTCCGACGACCGTATTTACTGCCAGATTATCCGGGGATCTCATGGGTCGCTTCCCGATAATCCACCGATGACGCACAACTCGCACTCTTGAATAATCTGGGATTATACAGAAGAGAGAGAAAATTAATCTAGGATTAATTACGGAGATATTTTATCTAAGATAAAATATCGTCTAGAGAGAGATAACGATTAATTTGGAATTAATCGGTAAATAATATATTCGATATATTAAACGAAATTAGATTTCGACGCGGAATTAAAATTAGATTTTAATTCGGGCAAACGAGTTAATTTAG
This sequence comes from Zanthoxylum bungeanum, assembly GCA_019454045.1. Lineage (NCBI taxonomy): Eukaryota > Viridiplantae > Streptophyta > Magnoliopsida > Sapindales > Rutaceae > Zanthoxylum > Zanthoxylum bungeanum. Next base: position 14,689 of record SKCR01005417.1, on the reverse strand, counting down.
AATTAATTCGTTAGCGACGTAAATAATAATTTCGCTAGGCGCAATTATTTATTTAAATTCGATTTAATTAACGTCGCGACGTAAGCTCGGTATTTCGGAAATATCGAACCCGAACGCGTGAGTGCACGTGGGCCCACTTTCATTTGAAAACGTGTGGGGCCCACATGACACATGTCATATTATGCATTATTTTATTCTAATGCATTGCATGAAGATTGTGTACAATACACTCAATGGTCTTGCATGGAGTTTGAGTGTTTGACACTCTAAACCATTGCATGATTTGTGTCATAAATTTATTATCAATTTAATAATTTTATGGCATAAATATAAATTGATTTTTGGTAAATCATTTTAACTTAATAATAACAAATCATCTCTCTCAAATTCTCTCTCTCCTCCTCACGCCCAAAAACTGAAACATGTTACTGGTTTGGAACCAATTCAGGCGTGACTTTAGGGAAGCAAGGGTTGGATTTTCATGGTGAAAATTCAAGTGCTAGCACACTACGAGTCTTGCGAAGGTGGTAGGGAGGTTCGACCATGAGCCGGGATCCATCCAACGAAGCTAGGAGCTGCGTTTCTCATCTCAAAATTCTGTTTTTGAGGCAGTGGACTGCATGCAGTAAGCTTACCAAGGCAGTGCGTTTTTGGGCATGATTCGTCTTCAAATCGACATAACCGATCAATGTAAGTATTCCGCTATCTTCATTGGTGTATTCACGCATGTTTTCATGTCTTGATTTGATCTTGGGACCTTAGAATACACCAACACTTGTCTCGGTCGCGACATTATCCCTGCTTTATCTTAGGACTTTGATCTTTTTATCTGTCAGATATTATCCAATGTTCTTTCTTGCTTCATTAGGTTGTCATATGGATGGGGGTAATTTCTGGTCATCACTTGCCAACATACTTCAATGAACTGATTTTAGATGCGTATCCTAATCAAATGAATCAGTTTGGTTTGCACATTTTGAATGTTTGATAAATGATTGATGGAGCAGCACTGACTTTTTAGGATTTTGCTGTAGGGTTTTGAGAAAATGATATCGGCATGTAATTTGGATGAAACCTGACAGATTCATTTTCTATCTTTGATCATTGCATATGTAAAACAGGAATCTGTCAGTTTCATCCAAATACATTCCCGATATCATTTTCTCAAAACCCTACGTGTTTCTATCTTTGATCTATTGCATATGTACAAAAGAGGAATCTGTCATTTTCATCTCCCAAGTTTTCCTTATTGTGTCATTATTTTCATTCTTTTTTTTCAAGGTCACTGTATAGTGAAGCTGGCTTTGGCAATGTGAAATTATTTGTTCTTTGCTTTTCATAAATGAAACTATTCTTTGCTTATTTTATGCGGATGTTTTTTTTTTTTTTTTTGGGAAACGTCGGAAATCCCGTCTCAAAACCACTCAATCTGGACTTAAGCGGAGAAATTAAAACCTCCGAATACTCCATGCAATTACAAGAAATACATCTCATGTATTCAAACTCGGGACCTGATAATCAAGTCATAAGTCTTTTGCTATCAAGTTATACCTATTGGGGACTTGATGATGTTTGCAATTAAAATGTAGATTTGAATGAGCTAGTTAAGACCGCCTAATATTAATGAAAGATGTTGATAGCTTATCTTATCTTACTATTATTTTTCATTCCTAGGGCCTCAAATGATGTCATATGTAAGGTATCAAATGTTGTCATGTGTCATTTTTAAAACATGGATATAGCAAAAATGAATTCATTGTTCATATAGGAAGGATATAGCTAATTGGATATGAATACTTTACAATATTAATGAATATTTATTAATTATGGTAATAAATTTGGATTAATCACATGCAGACTCAAATTAGTTATATAGCCGCCATTTTCAAAATTAAAACGTCAATCCTTGCATGGATATGCATGAATGACACTAATTGAAATCTCGAGAAATATAGTTGTTTAGCCTATAAATACAAGAGAGCTGGGTGATGAACAATTTGTTATTAAGTATTTAGAGCATCAAATTAATTAAGCGGCAAAAAATGTGGGCTTTGGGAATTTGTTCTCTTTTGCAGCTAAGCTCTTTGTGCTCGTGCCTTCCACATGCCGAAGGGGAATAGGAAGCCACTTTCTTCCAAATATCATAATCGCCTACTACTTGTATTTTATACCTTCTCATGATTTTCATATATATATTATGTCACATGAAAAAATAAATTTACCGCAACGAATGGTGGGTCAAATTACTAGTTAGTTTTAAATTTATGTTTAAAATTGTGCGGACATATAGAGAGTATACACACACACACAAGATATAGATATTTTAACTTAAATTTATACATCAAATCTAATCATCCATTTAAGTCAATTTAATAGTAATATTCAAAATCAAAATAACATTTAATGATGTCAATTCATCCACATTTATATTGGATGATATCAATGGTTTTATATTAAGTTATAATATATATATATATATATATAAAACTAAATTAATTAACTTTTCAACCATTCATTTTTTCTAATCCACTTTCTAAGAGTCAATATCTTCCACTCTTCTTTCCATTTTTTTCTAATCCATGCCCCTGTTGGCAATTCTAGGGGTCCTAATAATCACAAATCAAGCATGAAACATAAGTGAATACATTCGAGAAGTCGCGGAATACTTACATCGATCGGTTGAGCAACGCGGAGGCAACAAAATTTTCAAATTCTGCTCACTGTTTTGGCATCTGCAGTCCACTGCAACAGCTCACTGGTTTGCGCCCATTTGAGGATCATCTTCAAGCTCCAAGCTTCGTCGAATGGTTCCCGGCTCATGGGTGAACTTCCCTATCACCTTCGCATTGATCCCGAAGTGTACTAGCACTCTCGATTTTGCCACAAAATCACACTTTGCTTCCCTTTTCTTCTTGATTTCCACGGCAGTTCACTGCCTTTGCAGAAGAAGAAAATCAGCCCTCCTATGGCGTGAGAGAGGGAGAATAGAGGAGAAGAGGAGTTGTGTGAGTTGTGTTGATTTTCAAAAAATCAAAGACTATATACCATATAATAAAATATTGTAAATGTCTTGTTAAGCTTTCCAAAAGCTTTACACCAACCTTGAGTGTTCTACACTCATTCACTAACCAAACAACTACCATCACTCAAAGTGACTAGTTGTCACATCAATCAATCAAGTGTCACATCACTCAAAGTGACATGTGATTTGACGCTTGATGTGACGCTAGATGCGACTAGCGATTTGACGCTCGATTTGACTTACGTGCCGCACTCGAATTCGAAATGCGAATGCGCTCGCAAATAATCTCGGGCTCGGGTTCGCTAATTTCAAATTAATGAATTTTTCGTTGCGTTGTATTAAATGATTGCGCCTAGCAAAATCACTATTCACGTGTCAAAATCTAATTTCTTTTAATATATCATATATTAATTTACCGATTAATTCCAAATAATCGTTATCTCTCTTAATTGATATTTTATCCAGATAAAATATCTCCGCAATTAATCCCAGATTAATTTTCTCTCTCATCTTATTAATCCCAGATTATTAAAGTGCGAGTCATACGTCATCGGTGAATCTTTGGAAGCGACCATGAGATCCCCGGATATGTTGGCAGTAAAGTCGGTCGTCGGACTATCCGAACCGTAAGTACCTCGTACTACGTTTATACCGATTTACAAGACAAGGTTGGCTTCTACAAAGCGCCATGCCTTCCAATTCTCCGGAAATATCCTTACAGGAATAAAGGATCTGTATCGGCGTAGTATATGTAGTATTGCGTATTTCTGTCCAGTATCGGATGATCACATGCGAGGCCTGGGGCTGTACAGTGTCTGCTAGGGGTGGGCGCGTTCGGTTTGGTTCGGTTTTTGCTAAAAACCGAACCAAACCATATTTTACGGTTCGGATTTTTTACCTCTCAAACCAAACCATTCAATAACAGTTTGGTTCGGATTGAAAATTTTTTAAACCAGCGGTTTACGGATTGGTTCGGTTCGGTTTACGGATTATTATATTTAAAACAAATTTTATATCCACTTAAGTGAAAAAAAAACTAGTCTATTAAACAAATAGTATGAAGTGCTATGGTGTAAGCTGTGACTCCAGGGAACACATGCACTCCATAAAGGATTGAAAAATGAGGCACAATTAATTCTTGTATTTTTAAAAAAAATACCTCGAATAATAATGCTACCATCATTTTAATTAAGAAACAAATCCAACATCTTACTTTCAAGAATAATGATAGTACCATAAAATAAAAAATTTAAAAATAAAGTATTAACAATAAATGGAAACAAAAGTATTAATAAATAAATATATTAACAACAAATTTAAGAATAAAAATATTAACATACTAATAAAATTAAAAGAAAATATAAAATTTTTTAATAAAAATATATAATTTTTTAAATATAACGGTTCGGTTCGATTTAACAGGTGCGGTTCGGATTAGCTCCTGAACCGAACCGTAAACCGTTGGGGTGGGGCCAATCCGAACCACAAACCGAACCGTTAGAAAAAAAACCGTAAATTCGGTCCGGTTTGGTTCGTTTGCGGTTTGGTTCGGTTCGGTCGGTTTTTTGCCCACCCCTAGTGTCTGCCCCGTACGAAGCATATATCGGATAACGAGCAACTAGTCTCTTTAATTCTGATAATCATGACCAAGTCATATTATCCCGACGGTTGCAACCTATATAGAGAGCCAGTTCTGTATCCCTGCGCGATCATCAACTCCATATGACTGGAGTGAAACTTTCGTCTCGACATCACACCACACACACTACGATTCTCGATATACCCATAATTGGCGTACACAGAACCGGTTAAGGCCCTGAACGACCTCAACCAAAGTATATTGATTGTCGTATGCATTAGCGGTGCAAGTCTCAGGTTAAGACCAAATAGACCTACCCTGATTTCGGACTTCCATAGACACGTAGTCATACTACCAATGGAATTCTGAGGGGGTCTATCCAGAGCGAAGCTGTTTCCCGTACCATCGGTGAAACACAACCTCCTATTACACTTGCATGAGTATCATATACCCAAATATATGAGAACTATGCCGTTGTGCTCTCACAAACGTGCACAAGTGTAATATTAGTCTTTTACGCATTCATCGATATCCAATCTCGATAATGCTCTGACTAGGGATATTTAATGATTTATCCTTCGTGGACTGATACTGTCTCATATCATTCACCGTCCAGGAACAAATCATCACAAGGACCTCTCATCATTTATATATCTAGGTGATCTAATCACAAATGATAAGAGTGCAATCTCATTTGTCACATAGTTAATTTGTACAACAACACCGTGATCTGTACAAATAGTGACGTTATGGGTCATAATTGTCCAACAATCTCCCACTTGGCCTATAGCCAGTCACTCGAGTGCTTGACACCCGAACTATGTATGGTTGGCTCAAATTGCTGATGTAAGACTTTCGTCAGCGGATTTACATGATTATCGTCTGATGCGATTTATACGAGCATCACGATGTATAATCCGAACGAATCAGATGAATATCGAAGTATGTATCTGGATCGTTGATGAGACAATTAATTCTTTAGCCTGTGCTGACGCCTAGCTCAGCTGCTAACAGAACTATATCTAATCTAATTAGATTTATTATCGACCCAAATGGCTTCTATTGCCGCCTCAGCTGCAGCAATAACCCGCATTTGTTGTTTATTCGGTAACAGTATCTTGCTTGGAAGATTTCCAGCTCACTGTACCGTTATTCAAACTGTATAGTACCGTTTGCGACTTTAAGTCATTTTATCGGTTTAGGAAACTTGCAGTAGTGATCCCAGTCACTTCAAGTTCTCCTTCTCCACAGATTAAGACAGCATTCTTAGATCTCTAAGATACTAACAGATGTTCTTAACATCAATCCAGTGACTATCATATGGATTGGCCTGTTTGTGAATCCATATGCTCAAAGCGTATGAGACACGAGGTCGCGTATATTTTTTCAATGTACGATTCTCGGAGAGTTTCTCGAAAGCCAAGCTTTCACCGATTATTATTTTATGGGAATATCATTTCCAAGAAATGACATATTATCATCATTATTTATAGGACAGTATTGTCAGTGCGCTCCCACTAACCTCCTTACATACACAAGAATCCTTTCGTTTTGAATTAAATCATACTCCATTATGATTACCTCAAAACGATAATTCCAAGAACCTATGCTTGCTTCAATCCAAACATGAATCGAATAACCTGCAAACCTTGTTTGCTAGTTTTGGTATGACAAAACCGACAGGATGTTATAAACATCCTCCGAAAGGTTTCCTTTTCAGGAAAGCGATTTTGCCATAAAACTGACATATTTCATAAATGAAACATGCGCGTTAGCAAGCATTACCCAAATGGATTTACCGTGGCAACAGTTAAAATGTTGAATCGAAATCAACACAATGTTGATAACGATACATTTCCGCTAAAAGTCTAGCTTTACACGTTGGTATGTTGCCATCCATGTATGTCTTCCTAGAAGACTTATAGCTACCAATAGGCACAATGCCTTATGGTACATCAACTAGTGTCCAAACATAGTTGATATACATGGAATCCATTTCGGATTCATGACACTTTGCCATAATTAGGGAGTCGATACCTTGTATCACTTCCTCATACGTAATCAGTTGGTATACCTCAAAAGATTGACATCTTTATAAGGTGAGATCAGAAACCCATACCCCAGGTTGTTTTCTGACTCTCTCCGACTTACGCGGTTCTTATGTATTCGAAGATTAATGTTATAGTTTCATCATTGATGAACTATATGTGTTCCATTAGGATTCGATGCCTAGAATAGTATTACTCTGATTTACATCGAGTTTTACTATCCTCCCACTTACCACTGCATATCGGTATTCCTCTCAGGAAGACCGCATGGTGAGCAACAATCTAATTGTTCTCTTGTGAGATGTATAAGTACAATACTTATGGTATCCCTATGATAACCTACAATTGGCATTTATCCAATTTGGGTTCTAGTTTGGCATCATCCAAATTGGCCGCATACCCAAATTTTCAGGAATGTGAAATCTGGTTTCTTTCCTGTTCATATCTAATATGATATCTGTCAACAGATTATAATGGAACCTTATTCTAAATAAGTTCTTGCACTGTTAAAACGTATCTGTTGAAGGAAATGGTAGCTCAGAGCGACTCATGATTAACCTTATCATGTCTAACACATTCGGTTAATCATGTTCGGACACACCGTCCCTATGACGTGTTCCGGGAGGAGTCCTCTTTCGAAAAAATACTTTACTCCTTCAAGTATATTAGAAACTTATTGCTTAAGTATTTTCTATTACGGTCTTACCGTGACGGTTTAATACTTTAGCCGATCTGTTTGTCTATTTCGTGTCGAAACTCTAAAAGTTTCCGATTTGTGTTCTTCAAAAGAAACACATAACCATTACGTGATGCCACATCCGTATAGGTCACGAATATTCATATCCACCTCTAGCCTAGCTAGACATGGGCCCAGTTGCTTCACTATGAACTAGGGCTAACAGATATGTGGCTTTTGCACTTTTACCAAGTGAATAGTGTTTTAGGCACTTTGCTCAATAAACTAGATTCGTAGACTTTATTTGATTAGAATCAAATCAGTCCTGGTACCCGCTCTTCAAAAGTGGATATACGATTCTTGTTTAATCGTGTCCCAGACAACAATGCCACAATTAGTTTCTTCTGATCAAATCAGTTTGAGCTAGTTGTTTGTCATTATATACATTTGAGATTTATTTATATTCACAATATAAATTCTGTTATTTACATCTAATGTGTTTATCTCAATATCATCTTTATAAAATAAAACACTTTAGTGTTCTAGAATTAAAAGTTCTCCCACAGTGGGTTAAACACTGATATAAAGATAATGTATCTAGTCAAACTAGTTACATCATAACAGTTTCCTATTTTAGGTACACACCCGAGGGTAGTTCCTAATTTAGGTATCTACGGTTAAAACAGCGACTTTCGTCCCGTTTCCAATTCACAGATTAATCTCAAATGATGTCAGTATCCTGTTCAAAACAGATTCTGAACATCAATACATATATTTCACACTAAGTATCTAAAATCCAATTTTAATACTAGTAGTGAACATAATGTTGACAAACATATTTGAAGTTAGAGTCTTACTCGTTCTTCAATTCCTTCATGTCTGCTTTGTCCAAACGACAGTCACGCTTCCGCGATCCTGTTTGCCACATTTAAGCAGACATTTTAGGATATGTCATTTATCTTCCTAGAAGATTATAATGATTTTGCCTTTACCATTTTTCAACACTCCAGAAGCCTTTGGCCAAGCCTTGGCCTTCTAGAATATCGAAGTAATTGCAAAGTTTGACTTTGTCTCCTTGAGAATAGTCATTAACTCTCCAAGAGTTTACTATTGCAATATTAGTACTTCTAAAATCTAATCATAAATTTATGAAGATCCTTCAATTTCTTTATCATACTTTAAGGATCTAATCCTTAGTTCTGATTCAGAAATTAAGGAGTCTACTGCGGTAAGTATTATGGATTAAGCACTAAAGTTATCATCAAATAATCTTCCAAAGATTATGCTCTACTGTTTGCTTAACTCCGGGCTTAGGCCTAATATATTATTTTATCAAATAAAATGACTTATTAGTTTTTCCAGGACCATCCTGAAATATTCCCATTTTGAAAATTAAACCATTTAATCACATTTTCCCTAGGATTATGTTTTAATGCTAATCTTTCAATTTTATGACTTGATTTTAATAATCCAATTATTTAATCAACGATTAAGGTACTATTAAATATAATGATTATCATAGTCTTACTATTTTAATCAACTATACTTTAATTAAATCAATATATTGATTATCATAATCCAATTATATAATCACTTATAAATGAATTGTTTGAATATATAGTCCAACTATTATTAAAACAACAATTTAAATATTAGTCCAACTAACATTTTAATTTATTTGACGACTGATATTTATTTGAGCGCGTATGGCGAGTAATTGAACGAATATTGCAAATTCAATTCTTGCCTCCCACTATTTTTCGGCGAGCCTCTAACCCTCTGTCGAGTACTCGGGAAACCGCGTTTCCTAGTGGGCTAGGATCCCGTTAAATATCACACAATCTTGACTTTGGCCAACAAATTGTATGATAATTAACTAGGTAGATCTCTAAGATCGATTGGATCCAATCCAATTCCTAGATCCGGTAGGGGTACATCCAAGTCCAAAACATATATCTTATATATGCCAATACATCCAATGTATTATCTAACATCTTTCCTCTGAATCAACTAAGCCTTGGCTTTGGCACAACAAACTTAGTGATCCCGGTCAAGCGCGACCCATTGACCATAGAAAGCTTCGTAATCAATGTCGATGGACAAGAAGTGGTATTGACTTTGGCCAACAAACCACAACTTGGACATGACACCAATATGGAACAAAACCTTCGTGATTCAAACACATCTTTGACAGACAAAGGCCTTGACTTTGGCCAACAAACCAATGCCGTCTCGGATCTTGAGTGAGAATCACTCAATAGAAGGAAAGACGCTTAATATTTAGCGAGGGTTTTTCGCGTGCATATTGGCAACCAATTTATTATCTTGTTAAGGTCTCATCATCATACACCCTTAAACATGCATTCTAAATACATAATAAAGCGCATATGAAAAAGTAATAATGATATGCGGATGGATACTTTACACATTGATCCTAGATCAAATCTCTTCCTTTCTCTCTCCCGCTAGCAAAAATATTTCTTCTACCCGTTACACTACACTTCTAAAGAAACCTCATTTACATTGAGGGGAATATGTGAGAAGAGAATACAAAGAATAAGAGGTGATAAGGCTGGACACGCAGGTCCATTTAATAAATCAAATTTATTACAACAATTTCTAAAATTGCCACACCCTTCTAATATCCATCTGATATACATTATTCATGCATCGCAACCATGTATTCACACAAGCATGTTATCAATCAATCTAATCAAATTAATTAATCTGATAATTAGTGACCATCAAATGTTCAAACAGCGATTTGATTTTGCTCGAGTCAAACTCGTTTTTGCGAATAAGTACTTAAAGTACAAATTCTCGAATTAAATTAAACTACACAATTAAATCCAATTCAATTTGTATTTAATTCTAATTCACTATTTAATTCCAAATTAAATATCACACTTTATTTACGAACCTTTACGACTTAAATTCCAAATTTAATCGTTATGAGTCTCAAAGCCCGATTAACATCTAACGTCAATGTAATAAAAGTCCAATGAGCTTTTAATTAATTTCTTAAGGCGTGGACTTTTGGTCAACTCGGGTCAAATCGAATAACCAAAATCCAATCCGGGAGTTACCCCATAAGCCTAGAAATCAATCTTGGCCCATTAGGCCCAATTAAACTTTAAAGGTCCATTTTTTGTATTTGGGCTTTATGAAAGCGATTTTGGGCCTAATTGGATCTGATCCAATTTGCCTTAACCCAACTTTGTACAACAAGCCCATTAAGCCCAATAACAACATTTAAGCCCAAATACAATTTCAAGCCCAATTTAATTAAATACAAAAATTCCAAATTTCACATTTAATTAAACTAAAGTGTATTAACATAATTAATCACCCAAATCATTATTTCCAAAACACAAATTAGGCTAATTAATCATGCTCAAATACATCAATTAGTGTCCAACACAAATTAATCAAAATCAAACCCAAATCATGCTCAAAGTCTCGGCAATATAAGGATTTTCAAAATCGATTCGGTTTCAATCAAATTAAATCCGCAATCACCATTTCTCGATTTGTATTCGCACTTCTTTCATGCTTGTATTATGATTTTGGGACCTTAGCTTAAACCAACAGCCCCTTGGGGACGGTTTGTGTACACCCATCATATTAAAGACTTGATCAATGTCATGATATTGGCACTTAGGGTTATTGGAACCATTTATTTTGAGCATATCATATCTTTCACAAGGCATCATTTAGTAGCCACCACTAGAACATTTTAACGCAGTAGGCAGCAACTGCAATCTGATGCACTCCCCAAATGTGTGATTTCAAAAGAAGGTATTTGATAGAAACTAAAACAAGAATTCATCTCAAATTTCATTTTGTTTCATCGGGAGAATATACAAAATGCCAGCTTTATGCCGAAAAAGAAGAGCGCTAACTAGTATCGATCAGCATCTTCAACATCTTCATCCTCCAGTACCCCATGGAGATCCCGCGGAGACACAGAACATTGTTGCACCTGCAGAACCCAACAGATTGTAATAACCAAGAAAACAGTAATGTTTTCTGATACACTTGAAGAACAATAATGCTTTACCATCGAAGGGGAACCCATTTTTTGGGCCAAAAACTTTTTAGTTCGAGCAGCAACAACAAGAACACAACTGAAAGTAGACAGATACTATAAAGGCATAAAAACTTGAGCTGCCATCTGTGAGTTTATCAAATGTATCATGTCTGAAAATGACTACTTAGAGTTGGCTCTCACCAACTAATTCAACACTTATTATTTTTTGTAATCTTAATTGCTTTCTTTGATTAAACAGAGGAAGGAAAGGAAAAAGGTTAAGAACTTTATTTAAAGCAAAAAAATGATATTTAAAAAAAAAAATGTAAAAGAAATTTCTTACCTCTGTAGATGGATTCAAAAGGGCCTTCCTGTTGTCTTCTTGGCCATTGGAGGAATCTAAAAACTGACTTTCACACTGTGTTTCAATTTCTGCCTTCCTTGAATTGGCAATATTACTTTTCCAGTCTAGCAACAGCACATTAAAGTTTCTCTTTACATTTAAATCAACATCCCTGGAATCCCCAATATCATTTTCCATTCTCCAACCTCACAGCATTGAGTGTTTCCCAAAGGTGAGTTAAAAACTTCAATTCTCTCCCAACCCATAGCTTGCCCACAACAAAACTAGAGTGTGTTTATATGTCAAGGCATTCCTTCCAATGAATCAACATCAGAATGATTGAGACGAAAGGTTAATAAGGCAAGAGAATTTCAAATCTAAATTCATTTGAAAGCTTTGAGATGTAATAAGTAATAACCATCTCCAAGATAATATCGTATGAAAAAAGTTAGTAAATGTTTGATGTAATGTAAAGGATTCAAATATTTTAATATCACAATAACTACATTTTAAAAACATTTGAAGAGTACGAATTGTAAAAGATTAAATGAAGTGGAAGAATACTAAAGTAAACTTGAAACAACAAGGTAGACATTTATCAAGAATTTGATTGACGAGAGAGCAAAGCAAGAAAAGATGCGAGAGATTTTGAGGAAAAACAAGACTGAGCCTTCTGAACTCCTAACACCAATCAAATAGAACTAACAATGATAATGGGGAGAAGAGGGGATCGATATCCTCATACCCGTTTGATTTTAATAATATCATAATTAAACTACTTTGAAGGCATAATAATAGCTACTATATACACACACATATATATATATATATATATTATTTCTCCTGCGGCCCATTGAGCAACCTCATTGAATACAAACTCAATATCATTATCCTCCATTTCTTCATTGGAATCAAACTTATCTTCATCAATTTACCACATTCTTCGAGGTTGCATGATTTTATCGTAACAAAACGATATCCCTTGAGAGTCTTTGCTGTCGGGCATTAAAATATTTAAACAGTTTAGCATCTAACGCCCACAAGAGTGGTATTGCCAACACCTCTCATACCAATTACATAAACTACATCTTCAATCCCCAAAGCCCCAAAATAATCTTTTAAATTCATATAATTTTTCACCATTAGACTATCTTGCAATCTCAAATAATTCATTACATAATTACAAAAATAATTATAATTTTTTTTGAATAAAATAATAAAACCGTCTCGTCCGCCTAGGCGCCGTATAGGAGGCCTTGGCATTCTTTTACCGCTCGACTAACGTCTAACGTTTTTTAAAACATTGATTGCCAACACCTCCCATACCAATTACATCAACTGCATTTTCAATCACCAAAGCTCCAAAATAATCTTTCAAATCCGGATAATGTTTCTCCATTATAATATCTTACAATCTCAAATAATTCATTACATAATTAAAAAAACAATTATAAATTTATTGAATAAAATCATAAAATCGCACCGTCCGTCCATCTACACGACGTCGAGAAAACACGCTGGGCGCTCTCTCACCGCTCGACTAGCGCCTAACGTTTTTTAGAACATTGATTGCCAACACCTCCCAAACCAATTACATCAGCTGCATTTTCAATCACCAAAGCCCCAAAATAATCTTTCAAATCCAGATAATTTTTCTCCATTAGACTATCTTGCAATCTCACAGTCATCATCACTTTCACAGATTTTGGATTCATAATCATACTACTAAAGCAAATAGGTGCCAATTTTGTTACCTTACTTGAACAAGGTTGATGTTCAAGCAACAAATTTCCTCGTAACACTTCAGTTGCCAACTGATCCAGAACATCTTTCACGTCGCAAGCCATGTTTGAAAGCTCGTTCAGCCAAATCTTTGCCGAATCTCTCGTCCTCTGCTTCACCAGATCAGCAGAGCCGCCATTGATATTGATCACGTATGAATTAGGTAAAGATCGCAATACACATCTATATTTATAGCAAGCCCTAGTTTTTTCACCGACATTCGAATATTAAACTTAACTGCAGAAAAGTTACCCCACTGTATAAAAAAAATAAATAATAATGTGGATTTTTCAAAAGGATAAAAATTGATTTAGTCCACCAAATTGTGTAAAGTTGAATTTGCTAAGAGGGGGAATTATTTTAACTTTATCAGGCCAAATAGTAACGAAGCGCGTGAGTTATTGTCAAATTAAAAGTTTGTATTTTTAAAATTTTTAATTACAAAATTAAATATTTCTTAATTAAAAAATTAAATATTTCTCAAAATATAAATTATTTATATGATTATAGGTGAGCAAACAAAAGACGAAACTCGAAAAATCGAATCAAAACAAAAAATAAATCGAACCGATAATGTTTTTTTTAAAAATAATTATTCGATTTTTTGTCTGAAAAATAAATGAACCGAACCAAATTAATTAAATGATGAGATTTTATTAAACATTTTAAATCTAATTATATTATGTTGTTATTTTATTTTTTGTTATCTTATTAATTTGTTTGGTGTTTAGTGGTGTTTAATTTTATAAAATGTTTGTGATTATTTTATATTAGTTATGATTCTTGTTATTTTTCTTATATTTTAATTATCTAAATGATGATTGTATATCGTGAAAATCTTATGAAGTGTAGTTCCAATTTTGATGATTATAAGAGTTATAATGTACTTTTTTTTTTTTATTAAATATTAGATTTAATGAATGTTATATATTTTTAATTTTTATTGTTATTTAAAAAAAAAAAACCTAAAAATTGAACCGAATCGATCCAAACCTATATTAAAATAATTTTTTTACTTAAGGAAAAAACTGAATTTTTTTTTATATATATAAAAATCAAATAATTATAAGCTCTAAAACTAGTAATGATATATTTCAAGGAATAAATAAAATGGGTTAAAAATGACTTTTATATTCTAATAATTAATGATCTCAAATCAGTCATTTTCAAACACTCATATTCATGAACCCTTCTCAAATTCAGACGTCT